>CAUYRH010033700.1:0-34217 GCA_963574655.1 Perodicticus potto | reverse complement strand
TTTTCACTGTTATAAAATAAGATATTTCATGCAAAGTATTAACTCTGCAACCCCTAAAGCCCAAACTCTCAACAAACAAACAAACAAAAAAACTATCTGGGAATACTGCTATGCTAACATATTAACCACAGTATAATCATTGATAGAAAAACAGTAATTAAGCAATGAATTAAATAACAAAGTTCAAACTATCGTAAACTCATAGACCACAATGATTTTACAAAACAAGCAATTCCAGAAATCTTATAAACAATAAAAAAAGAAGAAATATTTCAATATCATTCTACTTGATCTATCAAGTAGTGGAATTTTGCCTCTTTTTCCTGTATTTTGTTGGTTCTATTTACATAGTGTTGGACTTTTTCTGGCATGCAACTAAATAACTTGGATTCATCCCTTCTAGAACCTTGTGGGCTTCTTTTGGTGGGGAGGAGAATATCAGAGTATCCAGGACCTCATTAATCTTATTCTTTAGGTTTTATCCTTCAGTGGACCCTTCCCAGGGCTCTGTGTCCTGCTGGGTCTTTCCACTTTGGACAGGGAGAGCATAAACTATCCTCAGCCCGGGTGAAGTGCTGAATATTTTGGGCTATTGTTTTCCAAAGTTCTTTGTCTAGCCTTGGATAGTTTCCTCTTATAACAAGACAGATAACTACTTAGCTAAAGTTTTGAGGGAGTACTTCTTCAGACCTCCAGAAGTCTCTCTGTCTGTAGCTCTCTGTCTGTATTCCTCTCTCTCTCTGTATCTCTCTCTCTGGGTATCTTTCTTTCTCTCTCTTGCTCTGTAGCTTGCTGGTTCTCTCTGTGTGTCTCTCTCTCTCGCTTTCTCTTTGGTGTTCTGCTTCCCACATACTTGGTGCTTTGGCCTCCCTGGTTTTCGACTTCTATTTATTCAACGCAGCAGAACTGTTGGGCACTGATGGGGTCCATGTTCCTCCGCTGTGGACTGACAATTCCTCCCCTGGGGTAGGTAGCTGAAGGGCTACCTCCTGTGTTTCACTTTTTTTCAAGGATCAAGACCCTAATACTGTCTATTATCAATGTATGAAATAAAATATTTTATGTATTTTGTCTAGTTTCCTACTTGCCCTGTTGTGACATGTGTAATGTGTTCCCAGGTATAATGCACACCCATGTTTTGGGCCCAGACTTTCAAAGTCTTTTAATTTTTAAAGGAGGGTAACAGCAGCTGTACGGGGACGCTGCCTTCTCTGACGAGAGCTGCAGAGTGTGGAGCCGGCCACTGCAGAGAAGCATGGAGTGAGCCCAGGCGACAGCTAAGAGTGGTCCAGATGACGCAGGTGCCCGGTGTCCCCCAGCTTTCTGTTCCTAGCTCTCCCTCACACTCACACCCTCTCATCCCCTATTCCTACCCCTGTCCATCAGTGGAACCCGGCCAAGGCTGCTCCGCTGATTTCCCAGAGAGCCGGTGTGAAGGCTGGGGCTGGTCCTGCTGCCCTGGGCCCCTGACGGTAGATCCCTGCCTTTCCCAGTTGTCTCATCTCTAGAGCAGCCGGTCCGATTTGGGGGCCACCAGGATGCTACACTAAATGACACCCCAGTGAAGTACTCTGCACTGACATTTCTGTTTAGCGACTAGACCGTGACCTCCTTGGACACTCAGTAATGTCAGAATGAACAACACCAGCCTTTCCCAAACTTGCAAATCCTACAAATCACCCAGGGGACTGGTTAAAACGAGGCGTCCAAATCACACCCCAATACACTGAATCAGTTCTGCAGGAGAAAGACCTGCATATTCATTCTGTTATCAAACATTCTAGATGATTCTTTCCACTGAAAAATTTGGGAAATTATACAAACTCAACACCTTGGGGGTTCAGACAAGTCATAGGTTCAAGATTATAATCTGTGGGCTCGGGTACCTCCGAACTTTCAAGCTCCGCTGCCAGGTACCCTCGCAGACAGAAACTCCATGGGAACTTAGGCCCAGACTCACAACAGCAGGTTACTAGTAGAACCAGGTGTGAGAACCCAGGTCTCCCAGACCCCGGCTCAGCAATCTTCCTCCTCAGCATAGTGTCCAAGAGTCTTAGAAGGGGGCCAGCTCTGCAAGAGATGAGGATGTCCAGAAAGGGTGGGGATCTACCAGCAGGAGCCCAGGGCAGGCAAGGCTGGCTTAGTGCCCTTCTCAGCTCCTTTGTATAATTGAATGTAGATGCCTCAGTCTACTTTCATTTCTCTAGACCCAGAATATTCTTCAAGTGAGATTTCTCAATGACCTCTGTACATTAAAAGAATTATATACATATGTAAAAATGTATAAATACATATACTATTTTTTTTTTTGAGACAGAGAGTGACATGGGATCAGCCCAGTTCACAGCAACCTCAAATTTTTGGGCTCAAGCCATCCTCCTGTCTCAGCCTCCTGAGTAGCTGGGACTACAGGCATCTCCACACACCTGGCTGATTTCTATTTTTAGTAAAGATGGCATCTTGCTTTGGTCAAATTGGTCTCAGACTCCTGAGCTTAAGTGATTTTCCTGCCTCAACCTCCTACAGTGCTAAGATTATAGGTGTGAGGCATCACACCAGGCCTCATTAGAAATTCCAAATTCTTGGTCAGGCCTGGTGGCTCACGCCTGTAATCCTAGCACTGTGGGAGGTCTTGGCAGGTGGATTGCTTGAGCTCATGAATTCAAGACCAGCCTGAGCAAGAGCAAGACCGTCTCTAAAAAATAGTCAGGTGTTGTGGCAGGCACCTGTAGTCCCAGCTACTTGGGAGGCTGAAGCAAAGAGATGTCTTGTGCCCAACAGTTTGAGGTTTCTGTGAGCTATGATGCCATGGCACTCTACCAAGGGTGACAAAGTGAGACCGTCTCAAAAAAAAATCTAACTTCTTAAAATGTTACAAAATAGTAAAAATAAATAAAAAAGAAGATATGCACGTTGGAAATGGCATAGGAAAAGATGCTCTACGTCATATGTCATGACAGAAATGTAAATTTAAAGAACAGAAGCAACAGTGAAGCACCACTAGAGACCTACTGGAAGGGCTGAATCCAGAACGCTGATCACGTCAAATGCTAGCAAGGATGTGGAGCACCAGGAACTCTCATTCACTGCTGGTGGGGATCCAAACTAGTGCAACCACTTTGGAGGACTGTTTGGAAGTTTCTTACAAAATTAAACATACTTTTACTATATGATTCAGCTATTACACACATTGATATTTACCCAAAAAAATAAAAACAATCTGTCACACAAAGATATGCAAATGAATTTTTTGGGAAAATTTATTCATAATTACCAAAGCTTGGAAGCACTCAAGATGTTCTTCAGCAGGTGAATGGATAAACTGTGGTATAGTCAAGCAATGGAATATTATTCAGCAATAAAAAGAAATAAGCTATTGAGCCATGAAAAGACATAAAAGAAATTTAAATGCATGTTTCCAAGCGAAAGAAGCTAATCCAAAAAGGCTACGTACTATATTATTCCAGGTATGTAATAGTTTGGAAAAGACAAAGTATAGAGATAGTAAAAAGATCATTGATTGCCAGGGGCTGGGATAAAGGAGGGATGAACAGGTGGAGTGCAGTTTTAAGTCAGTAAAAGCAGTCTATGTGGTAATGTAATTATGGATACATGTTGTGATGCATCTATCCAAAGCCACAGAATATAAAACACTACGAGTCAACCCTTGTATGAGCTGTGGACTTTGAGTGATCATGATGTGTCAATGTAGATTCATCCATTTTAGCAAATGTGCCACTCGGGTGGGGGCTAGTGATAACAGGGAGACTGCGCACATGGGCAGGTGGGGAAAATATGGAAAGTCTCTGTGCTGTCTCTCAATTTTGGTGTGAAATTAAAACTATTCTTAAAAAATAAAATCTTTGTAAAAAGAAAGCTAAAATAAAAATAAATGATAAAACCTCTGACACCTGTATTTCAGTACTCCATGGTTTCCCACCACAGACTTTCAATTACCTGGTTCTTCTGAGGAGGTAGGTTTAAAGCTGTCTACCCACTCACTACAGCATGTGGGGCCGGGGCCTGGGCCTGAGCCTGTGATTAATGGTCTCGAAACGTCTGGTGTCTCAGAAAAACAGACAAATAACCAAACCAAAAAGAAAAAAAATGCTAACTGCTAGGCATAGAGAACCTCATAAAGGATGTAACACCAAATATTGTGTAATACTTTGTTGTCTAAAAACAGATGTCTGGTGGAAATGCTGTATAGCAGATGAGGCTAATGACCTTTTCTAAACATCATGATTAATATTATGGCTGTCCTGTGGCCTTCGTCATGTTTCACATCTCTCGATATTATTTACGACGTCTTCCCAATTGGCTTGTTGGAGGAATTAGGTGACATAATCAGCTCATCCAGTCACTGCTAGTACAGGAAGTGGCATCTTTGTAAAGAGACATAACATTGTCATTGCTATCATATCATCATCATCATCACCACCATAGTCATGAAATGTTAAATAGGTGAATTCTACACTATCTTGAATGCCTAACATATATTCCATTGTGTTTAATTCCCTGGATTAAGCTCTTCAAACAATAAAATGTGAAGTTTAATATCTATAAATTTGTAAACACATATACGATTCAGCAAGACCATTTCTTTTGTATTTTTGAATGGTGACGCAAGGTTCACAGTAGCTATATATATTAAGAATAAAGTATTTGAAAATTTCAGCAACAGATATCAGGTATAAATGAAAGTTCTTTAGCTAAAATCAGTCATAAGAAGGTTGTTGCTAAGTGACATAGCCCTGAAAAGAAAAGATACTTTATTTAATATCAATAATGACAGTTTGGAGGTCTCAGAGGAGAGGAGAATGCCCTGTTGCTCCTTCCTGCGTGGTTTACTGGAAATAGAACACTCATAAACGTGGGAGGAATGTTGAGCGGGTTCATCAAACTGTATGACTTGGATCCCTCTCCTTGCTCACAGAAGAGCAAGTAATCTTGTGATTGATAAGGGTCATTTTGGAGTTAATGTTTTTTGTTGCGTATTTTGTATTTCATAATTAGTGGTTCCCCAGGAATGGAGAACTACATTCTTTGCCAATTCTCTTCCTCGGTCTATCCAAGAACTGTGGACCCCTTACCCTGTTAATAGTTATCCCTTATAGCTTCATTCTTCTCTGGCTCTCTCTCTCTCTCTCTTTTTTTTTTTTGTCTCTATCATGCACGACTTCTGGATGAGTAGAACTTTAGAAGAGTTTAAACTTTATTCATTTGTGACAAAATTATTAACACCACACTAATCATTATAAAAATCTAATTAGATACCAAGATTAATTACACTTATACTTCCACCTTCTAATTACAGATCTTAATCAAGGCCTTGCATGGTGTTGAAATACAATTCTTTGTCCAAGTACCTGAGAATCCTTAAACAACTTCACCACTTTTTGTCCTGCAAGGTGATCTGGAGACTCTTTCATAGACTAATTTGCTATATGATTGTGGGTCTCTAGGTATGGAGATGCCCTTGAGAAAAGAGGGTCACAGAAGTGTCACATAAGTACCAATTCACTTCCTTTTGTTACCTTCTATTTTTTACTCATATCTTCAGGGCCCATGTCCTATATCCCCCTTCTCCATTACTTCTAAATATCTTCTTCATAAGTCACAATTCTCCAGAGAAACAGAATCAATAGAATATAACAAACACATAGATAAGAAGCCATTTATAATGTGAATTGACTCTCATGACCACAGACGTAAAGGAGTCCCTTGGCATTCCCCCTGAAAGCCACAGAACCAGCATAGTCAATAGTATAATTCAGTCTGAGTCCCCAGGGTTAAGCACCAGGAAGGTGGAAGATGTAATTCCTAGCAAAGGGCAAGAAAATTCAAATGTCCAAGAAGAGAAAGCGCAAGAAGAGAGAGTAAATTCACCCTTCTTCCTTCTTTATGTTCTATTCAGCCCCTAAACGGATTGGGTGATACCCACTCACACTGCAAAGGTCTGCTCTTCCTCACTCACTCTGCTGATCACAATGCCCATCTCTTCCAGAAGCACCCTTCCTCACTGACGCATGAGGAAATGATGTTTTAGAATCTAGAATGCTTTAGCTTGGACCTGTTGACACACAAAATTAATCATCACAGCTTTCCTGTGGGCCTCCTACCTTATCCTTACTCTTTAAGACATATTATCATTTGTCAAAAGTAATAGTCATAAGAAAAGATGAGAAGATCTCAGATGAACTCATTCCAAAATTATACTGCATGAACGGACACATTTAAGAATATTCTCCATATGTACTTACTGTTTCCACATATTTCATGCTTTGATTTTTCCTGCAAAACCCCAAAAATGCATGGTGCATATGGAGCTATAGCATTACATGCTCGCTCTTTGCTCCTGAAATTATTCTAAAACTTTAAGTTATGATCAAAATATGAACAATTACAAGTCTCAATGAACTCCCTTTAGAGAACAACTTCCATAGTACTCCTTAGATTTTTTGACAAAATGCATGATTAAAGCAAGATTTTTTAGCTACATAAAAAGATAATGGATTTTACATTAATAAAATTATAAAATTTTAAGCATAAATAAGAATAAAATATAAAAAAGAAGAAATATGACAAGAAATACGCAGGATTCAAAGAAAGATAATTAGAGAAAATGAAGACTCTTATCATGCTCTGGGCATCTTAGTGCCAGTCTTACTTTCCCTGGTGCATCCCTTTATCAATATTTAAATTTTACTTATTTGTTTACTTGTCTGTTTTCTGTTTCTAAAATTAAAGCACTGTTAAACTGGATACTTTATTCATTTATTTATTGAGTACATAAATCAGGTGCTCAATTTTCAAAAGTGTTGAAAATTCGGATCCTTAGTATGTATAGAGTTCTTACAATCCAATCAGTGAGAAAAATATCTGTTTCAGAAAACTAAAAGCATGGAGTGGAAACTCTAAGAAACTCGCTAATAATTCGTTTACCTTCACTAAGTAGTCAAAACCATAAATAAGAAGACTATTATGGAAATTTTTGATCTCATATTTTGGTAAATGATTTGGAAGTGTGCACAGGAAGAATGTAAATGGGTTAGGGCTTTTGACCCAGATTTCTACTTCTGGAAAAAAAGAAGAGAGGTCCAAAAGTATCTGTACAAACATGATGCACAATTTTATGCAGTATGAAAATTGAAAAAACAATCTGATACATCCATCAACAGGATCTTGGTTAAACAAATGATACTATCTACACATTAATAATTACATTATTAAAAATCACATTGCCAAACAACATAAAAGTACTTTGAGAAATCCACAGAATAGTATTGATTGGGAAATGCCGAATACAAATTTATCCATACAGTATTGTCTTAAGTTTGCATTGTGTATGAGGGTGTGCGAACAGGGGCATGCATACACACATAAAAATAGGAAAAAAGCATAAAAATTACCAGCAGCACTTTCCGAATATTAAAATTGTTGTTCCCCTTATACTTTTCTGTATTTTCTATACTGACAGATGTGCTACTTTATAATTTATAAAAATCAATAGTATTAGTGTTAAAACTTATAGACAATGCCTGGTGGACTTAGGAATATAGAAGTACCAATATTAGGAATACTAGTTCAAGTAAGCAGCATTCTGCAGTTCAGTCTAAATAATAATTTTCAGTGGATAAAGTAGTACATTGAAGACAACATTTTAGAAAGTGGAGTAGACTTCAAAGTTATGGTAGCAAATGTCCAATATATTTTCAAAAGTTCTTCTCAACCTCCTTTGTTAAAGAAAAATTGTTAACAGTTTTCTGAAAAACAGTGCCACTATCTTGGAGGAAAATAGCATTTGGAAAGGAATTACATATCTCTGTAATTTTATGTGTTCTGAATCTTGCTACATTATTCTGAGGTGTTCTGGCATTAGCAGAGTTGAAATAAGCAGAAATGCATGCACACCAATAGCTAGTGCATCAACATACAAGAGGTCAAGGACATCCTATAGTTACCAGGAGAAAAAATAATTTCACAATTAAAAAAAATTCTCATGCAAAGGAATGCATAGTATAAATTTTCCAGAAATAATGAAGTTACATTTCACAAACTGAAGCTACAGCCACAGTAGTTTCAAGGCTCAAGCTAAATATAAGCATGAAAACAGTACACTTGTTGTAAATACAGCAATCAAGCAGTAGCAGCACAAATTATGCATAAGAACTACTTCAATCAAATGAGGCAGAAGGTGAAAAATCATGAACCCTGATCATTTTAAACCTTAGAGACAGTAAGTTAAAGGATGATAGAAACAAAAGTGTCAGAATTATTTTGAAAAAATCAATTATTAATGAATGAGTCAGCTAACCCTGTGTAAATATTTATCAAATGGATAACTTTCCTGGGGGTTAGGTCATCATCACTAGTCTAGTATCTCCATAGCCGACTCTCTGCCCAGGCCTCAGGGTAGCCAAATGAACTCTGTAAATACTGATGTGGTGCAGGTGACAGGGTTGTTGGATTTAACAACTAATTATACCTATCTGGAAACCCTAGGAGAGGTAAGGGAGAGAGAATAAAAGAGGCTGCAGTAAAGTTCCAGAGGACAACTGTGGACGTGGCTGACTTTATAAAGATTCAAACCTTTTGACATAATCTTCCAGTAAGTGGAAGCTACCCTCTGAGGCCCCAGAGCTTCACCATGCTTGCTCCTATGATCACTGTGTTTTTCACAACTTTGCTCTTCAGATTCTCATGTCCCTTAAGTTCATTCTTACCCATCGCTGAGGACCTCTGAGATAATTCAAGCTGGGCGTTTTGCGTGGGGAAGAGGGGAGGTCTGTGTTTGGGAGGGGCCTCACTTGTAGTGAGTCCTGTTTCTAGCACAGGCCATCACAGATCCCAGGTTGGATACACACCCAAACAGAGCTCTCAACCTCAGAGTAAGAAGCAGAAGACATCTGATTCTCCTCATTTAATTACTAATAATTAGGAATTGCTGCCAACTTGATCACACACCTTTTTTTCTCTACCTTCTGTATATTTGCAAAAAATAAACCCTAATTTTCCTAAGTTTTTCTCTCTCCACCGTCCTCTCAGGGAATAACTTTCAGTAATAGTAATTCAAATAATGAGGAAAAAAGAACCCCAGACATTCCAACATTAGACATTCTGGGCCCCCCTAACTGCTGTCTTCATGTTTGGGAATCTCCAGAGGTGACCCCTCAGCACACCTGTGGTCTTTCTATCTTATGCTCTCCTTACTAATTGGGTGAGAGCTGCGTTGCTTTCTCCTGCATCATGCAAAATTAAAGCAACCATCCTTTTTTATTTTTAAGCAGCCATATTTCTAATTAACCACTGAAGAAGAAATGTAAAGTACAAATTAGGAAGAAAATTTATGAAGCCCAATCAAGCTTTTTTTTTTTTTTTTAATTTAGGAAACTCACATCTTAATGAAGATCCCTGAGAAGAAAATGGGAAAAACTGCATAACAACAAAAAATTCGCTCATTTATTCACTTCATCTATTCATCCATTCAACAAATACCAAATTCCAGGCAAATGCTGTGCTAAGGGAAACAAAAAGCATGACAAGGACCCTGTAGTCCTGCAAAGAGGTAGATTAGCAAAGCTACTTCGTGGTTAGAGCTATCAAAGGTGCAGAAGAAGAGAGATACTGAGCTTCACTAAGGAAGTACAGAGGGAAGAGCTTCCGGGTAAAGGTAACAGCAGATCAGAAGAGCTTCCAGGTTAAGGTGACAGCAAATCAGAGAGAGGGAAAATATTCTTGGCAGGGAAGGGTACTAAGTCTTTACTTGGCATTGAAACTATTTAGTTGCTAAATATCATTATTCTCCACATTTTTTTTCTTTTTTGCTAGACACTAAGATTATCAATCATTAATATCCTGGCATAAAGTCATATTTAAACATCTTCTAAAAATTACTATAGAGTCCCTATTAGAATGTCATTAAACTTTATTATCTGGAAGTAGAAATTAAGAAAAAGAACAGGGAATTGGTGACATATTAGATGAAAACCATAATTCACACAATTTTCTATTGGAAACTTCATCTGTGGATTAGAATCATCTGCAGTTTCTTGGCTTCAGCACTTTGCACGTCCTGTCCTGCCAGTCCCAGCCACAATTCATGTGCTCTGAAGCTGAATTTGTTTGTTTTTCTGTGAGGTACGTTTTGTCCCATCTCAAGATTCCAGTTCTTCCCAGTTGAGTCACACCCACTTACTTTTGCCTTTACTCTTGCTAGATCAGGAGGAAGTTTATATTCCCGTGCCTTTTCCTTCTTCTATACAACTCTCAGTGCCCCCAAATGATCTATGCCCTTTGGGTTTAAGGCACTTCCTCTCCAAAGGGTCTTTCCATTATAAATTTTTGCTTTGATAATGAGTTCTATTCCCAGATGACTGCATCTTATTTACAGAGAACAGGAAAGGCCAGGTGATTTAGAGAGCTTTTCTAGAGCTCTTCTAATTTATACCATCTGCTGGAGACACCCAGATATGAACCTTGCTCCAAACATTAGCTATTAATTTCTCTGTCATTCATGAAGATATTCGGATTTCCCTAACCTCCTTTCTCTAGATCTCCTCTTTGAGAGAGCAGATGAAAGGCAAAAGGAAAGAGGTGGGTGGGTACATTTCAGTAGTAAAAGGGGTAATATTGGAAGCCTTTCCTCCTGCTCACACAATGACCAATCCTATAAAGTTTGGAGAGAATATGAAGAGGTGAAGAATGAACAGTGTGTCTGATGTGCATGCTTGTTTTTATTTGCAGAGTATGTTCACAAAACACAACGCTAATAAGAAAATTTATAAAAACCACTCGGATCATAATGTTCTCCCTAATTCACAAAATAATGCATTTTGTTACATCCTGACACTAATCCATGCTAAATGAAGAGTCATGGGCTCTACATTAACAATGCTTCTCTAATGTCATGATAAATTTTGAGAAAGAAAGGAAAATGAGTTTATGAGAGATAGTGAACTAAGTAAGATAAAAAGATAGAACCAGCAACTAATTTATGAAAATGTAAATAGTTTACACTAATTTTTATTAGTTCATTTATAGTGAGTTCATGAATACATATTTTCTTTTAGTTTGATGAACCCTAAAGGCCAAATAAAATCAAAACATAAGATAACTATATGCAAAGTGTTCTAGTATTTCAAATTCTAAATTATGAATCAATTTATTTTGGTCTACACTAAAATTTGGCAAGTTTGAATTTTAAAGGCACACTATTTTATGACAAACTTGTTTAAAAAGCAAAGGACAGATATTCAATCAAAGCCTGTTTAGATTATAAAAACTTAAAAAACTGAGCAAAACTTTTTCCAAGTTATACTTGGAGTTACACATTTTTAATCACTAGAATAAAGACTTTATTTCTTTGTTTATTTTTACTAACTAAATCTTAGTGGTGGCAGACACATTACAAATAAAATCTCAAAGCTTTAAGTTGCTCACCAATGTTTAAAAAACTTTTTTTATTTAATACTCAATAGTATTTCTCTTCAAATTTGCTCAAAGCATTTAACAACCTTTTGTCTGTATGAGTTGGATTTTTTCTTATTTTTAGCTATTATAACCAAATTGGATAGCAACATCTTATGCATATGCATTTTCCTTCATGTATGGATTTTTAAGGAATTTTTCAAAAGTATAATTGCTGTGTCTAAAGACATCTGCATTTATATTTTCACAAATGTTAGTGAATCCAACGATAGACATTTCACCTTGTTTGAGTAAATAGTGTCTGGCAATTGTTATTCTGCTAAAGGGCTATGAAAGGAAGGAGTTAAATGTAGAAAGGAAAAATAAACAGGAAAAAGTATGAAAATACGCAAGTAAAAAGGAAAAGGAGAATAGCTGGAAATGCAGCCATTGAGGCAGGTTGGGGGGGGGGCAGTTCAGGAAAGAAACTCATGGCATACCATAAATTTAGATCCCAAATCCATAACTCAAGCCTGCATACTTATCATGAGTTAAAGGTCTGCTATCTGTCCATAAATGTATGCAACTTACTTGAATATCTCATTGAAAATGAAAGTAAGACTTTCAAAATGAAATAAAAATCACCAGCATCTTCCTTCGAATACTTTTTTCTGTTTTTAAATTTCAGATTGATATGAGGGTACAAAAGTTTAGGTTACATTGTTTTCACTTCTATGGTAAAGTTCAAGTTGTAGTTGAGCCCTTCACCCAGGGGGCATGCTGAGCACCTCACAGTGTGCGCATTAGGTGAGATCCTGCCCACTGCCCTCCCTCCTTTCCCCTCTCTTTCCTATTCTCTCCCCTCCCCTCAGTTGACAATCCTTGTGTTTTTCTTTCAAGTGGGTTTGTAGTTGTTTGTGTATTGGTTTCATATTAGTATTGAGTACCCTGGATACTTTTTTCCCCCATTCTTGTGACACTTTACTAAGAACAATGTGTTTCAGCTCCATCCAGGTAAACACATAAATGTAAAGTCTCCATCTTTTTTATGGCTGAATAATACTCCCTGGTTTACATACACCAAGGTTTGTTAATCCATTCGTGGGTTGATGGGCATGTGGACTGATTCCACATCTTAGCAATTGTGAACTGAGCTGCAATAAACATTCTAGTGTTAATGTCCTTGGGGTGAAATTTTTTAAAGTTAATACAACTTCTATGGAAAGAAGCATGGAGAATTCAATTCCTTTGTAATTCTAAAAAATGTTACTCCATCCACTCAAATACCAGACCAGAAACCTGGACTTTTTTCCATGACATTTTTCCTTCTTTACCCTTTGTATTACAGTTTCTCCCTCGTTATTCCACTTCAATATTTCTAGAATTCATTCAATTTTTTTCAGTCTTGGCTATCACTACTCTCTATTAAGATATGTACATGTTTACCTAGATCTCAGCTACAGTTTCTTTGGATTTTATATGTGCATAGTTTCTTATCCTATTTCTTTCTTTGCTGATTTGGCAACTTCACATTTAGTCCTTTGCAGTTAACCTTGAAACCTTATCATGTATACTTAACAAATTCTAAAATTTCTTTCATTTTAATTCTACCCTCTGAAAAAGATAAGGGTCTTAGGAAAAAATCTGATTAATTCTTTCTTAGACAAACAGAGTATTATTGGTGCAGTATTTTAAATTCACTTTAACCTTATAAATTTGGCATTGCTGTTTTTATTTATATGGTAACATAATTTATTATTTTTTTTGTAGAGACAGAGTCTCACTTTCTCACCTCTCGGTAGAGTGCCATGGCGTCACACAGCTCACAGCAACCTCCAACTCCTGGGCTTAGGGGATTCTCTTGCCTCAGCCTCCCGAGTAGCTGGGACTACAGGCACCCACCACAACGCTCAGCTATTTTTCTGTTTTGCAGTTCGGCCAAGGCAGGCTTGAACATGCCACCTTCGGTATATGGGGCCAGCACCCTACTTGATGAGCCACAGGCATTGCCCCCATAATTTTTTTTCTTAAAGCAAACTATATAACATATATAGTAGAACCTTCATAGTAGACCACCTCCCTACACTGACCACCTCCTTCATTTGACCTGATTTTCATATACTAGACATGTACCACATGTATGTATCAGCACAGTGGGCCTAGTTCTTTATATTGACCACCTCTGTATATTGATCAGCTTGTTATAGTCCCTTGAGTGGTCAACTTGCAGAGTTTCTACTATATTTATTGTTATTATTTATTTTATGTCTTTCCACACTAGAATGTAAACTCCAAAAATGAAGACTTTTTTTATTTTCTTTTAACCGTGCCCAGTACATAGTAAATATTTGATATGTGTTATGACGAAACACATGCAATTATCTGCATGTTTATCTATTGCTTGGCTCCTTATGCTTATGTGCATTCATATAAACTCTTTGGAGTAATATTTCTTTTTTGTAATATATCCCTCATAATTTTTCCCTGATGATAATGTATCAATGATAAAATCTTTTGTTTATGTAGAAATAAATTTATTTTGTCTGATTTCTCAAAGTCCTAATTTGACAGTCACCCTCTCTCAGCACTTAAGAGAATATGTTTCCACAATCCTTTTGATAAGGGGTTCCTCCCATTCAGGGCTGGATGAGGGCTCCCATTTTCCAAACAGAATTTTTCCTCCCCCAACTGCACTCTGTGAATATAAGCAAGACAGAAGAAAAGCAGTTTTTCTAGTAGTTCATGCAATCTGGGCCCCTTATGATATGCATTCCCTACCACTTTGTCCAGAACTGGGAAGGACTACATTCGTTTGTTAATATACTCACTATTTTTTTTGTCTTTTTTTTAGATTTTCAAAAAAAATTTTTTATTAATTTTTTTGAATAGCGTTAACCAGATGGATAAATCTTGAAGACATTATGTTAAGTGAAATAAACCAGACAAAAAAAAAGACAAGTTCTTCCCAAACTGAAACTCTGTACCAATTGAACAACAACTCTTCTCCCCTACCACCCCCCTGGCCCATCTTTGTACGTTGGCAACCTTCATTCTATTTTCTATCTCTATTGTGTATTCGAGGTGCCTCTTATAAGTGGAATCATGATAATATACTCATTCTTTTGCTTAGAACTGTGCCCAGTACATAGTAGATACTTGATATGTGTTCTGATGAAACAGTGAAAAAATATCTTCCTGTATGCCAAGTCTTGGCCAAATGTAATTCTCAAGACTTCCCTATTTACAAAACAGTATATAATTCATTAGACAAAAGGCCCAGGACTTCCCACTTGGATCTCCCTGCTCTACCAGAGGCTCTGTTGCCTTTCATTCCTTCTGTATTCCTTTCTATCTAATAAATCCTATCTTGTCGTCTCTGATCTGTGGGGTCCATGGGTTCATTCTTTCAATCTCTGAGACCAAGGACCTACTACAGAAAGAAATTCTGTTAAAACTCTGGCTTCCATTTATGCTACAAAGTTGTCTGTTATTGATCTTGTTATCTGTCTTAGTAGATGATCTATCTACTTTTATTGAAATGTGTTTAGTTGTGATAAATCTATCTCTCTCCTCCTGCTCCACTGCTCTTTCTCTCCTCTTTTTCTCTACCTCTCTTCTCTCCTTCTCTCCATCTTTCCTTTTTATCTCTTCTTCTTCCTTTCTATCACTAGGTTGTAAAATTCTGCTTCTTATTTGCTATTACTTCCATATGTGAAAATTATCATTTTCTTCATTTCTGGAAAACTTTCAGACTTTATCTCTTCAAACCTAATCTCTACTGTATTCTCTCTATTTTCACCTTTTGAGACCCAAGTAGGCATATCCTCCTTATTCTTTCCTTTTTTGTCTTCCTGAGTCCCCATTTCCTTATGCATTTTTACAGTTTTCTTACTAGATTCTTTAAATTTAAATTCTCTTCCCCCCTCCCAAAGCTGTGTGCAACTTGTTGCTTTCCTCATTATTTTCCATTTTAATTGTATTTTTATTAATATGAATTTGATTATTTTTGAAAATCTCTTGTTTGCTCATTCTTGTGATTCTATACTTTATTCCTTAAAAATTTTATTCATAAATGCTTTATATCTGATGTTTGATTATGAGTCAAAAATGTCTCCCTATTTAATATTCTCTGTTGATTCTCATTCACATAGCTTAATTATTTGTATTTAATCTCAAATTTTGTTTGACTTTAATCTATGAAAATCATGAAAGTTCAACTGAGAGGTTTACTGTGGATATATTTTTCTACCTGGATCCAAGAACATGATATAGAAAATGAACTATTTTAGTTCCTTCCCACATCTCAGACAAAACAGAAGGCTCAGGTTTAGATTCTCCATCATGTCAATGCCTAAAACGGGGTCTCTAGAGATCTGATATTGTCACATGACTTCAGGGCATCCCTTTATCCCTTTCTTCCTTGCATTCAGCTCACAGATCTGTGACTCGCTGTCTTTGCTTAGTTACCTTTTTGTATTTAGCATTGATGATTACCCTTCCATAATGGTTCATTGTAGGTGTTAATAGGATGGTTAAGTGATATCCAAAAAGTGATAAAGCTTTGTATCTGAGCATGTCTGTAAGTGCATTCTGGAAGAGACTGGCATTTGAGCAGTGGTCAAGGAAGAGATGCCCTCTCAATGTGCAGAGACTTCATTCAATTTATTGAAACCTAAGTAGAATCCTAACAACAATAGCAAAAACAGAGGAAGGGTGGATTTACTCTCTCTTCTAGACTTGCAACATCCCTTTTCTCTTGCTCCTGGACATAAATGCTCTTGGTTGTTGGACCATCAAACTCCATGACTTTAACTAGCAGCTACCTAGTTTTTCAGGCCTTTGCATGAAGACTGAATTAGACCATCAGCTCCCCTGGTTATACAGCGTATAGAGGGCTGCCATAATGTGGGACTTTTCAGCCTCCATAATTGTGTGAACCGATTCACATAATGATTTCCCTGTATATAGATACTTACAAAGAGATACAAATTTCTCTCTCCCTGTCTTCCTCTCTGTCTCTAATATATATATATATGTGTATATATATATATATATCCTTTCTATATATAACTCTCTATATATCCTATTGGTTCTCTGGAGAAACATTATTAATATACCTTCCCTCTGGTGAGCTGAGAATTTTATTAAAAAGCTGCGGAAGGAAGGCTGAACCCCTGACACAGTTTTTTAACAGCTTTCTATGTCTCCATTCGTGTCTCTCTCTTACTTATTTTTCATATTGCAGCTTTGTGTACTAGAAATCTCACCCTCTTCAATATAGTGTCCATAAACCATTTCTTTCCAGATAAAATTAAATGTAAAACTTCTTATTAAGTTTATAATGTCCTCAATAAGGTGGTTGCCAAGAATATCTCTAACATTGCCTCATGCCACTCACTCAACCTCTCCCCCTTCCAACACACACAGTTTCTTGAGCTTTCTAAATCTGTCATGTTCATTCTCACTCCTAGGCACACACTGTGCTCTCTGTTTTAGCTTGCCTTGACACACTGGTGCCTATGGAATATATTTAAATACACAGTGCATAATTTCCTTCAGTACGTAAAACATTCAGTGGACAACATAACCACTGTGCTATAAAACAGATTGTGTGTTTATTTGTAATGTGTGATTCTTCATTTTTTTAAGTTCTCAAGTAAGAAAATGATAATTCACCTCATAGACATATCACAAATAAATAAATGGATAATGTGTACTAATTATATAAATATACATTTTGTGTATATGTAAAATCTACCTTTTATTTGCACATCCACACACATTCCATACACCTGCATGCATGTGTAAGGAACACCAAGACTGTGACATGGCACATTTAACCTTTTGGACCATATTTGCAGTAGTGTAAGTTGCTGTTTCAGTTGCTGTCAGTATCAATTCGTTAAAATGGCTGAAATTATTGATCATCATGAATGAAGGGAAACTGACATTTTTAATGTGTTTCTAACTCTGAGATCTGTGGAAACTTAACGAAAAGAAATTGAAGCTGTAAAATTTTTTTAAAGATGTAAACACACACACTGGGTCTCTGTTTTTATGCACAACAATGGATGTCCCCTTAGGCTAAACCAACTAAAGCTGTCATCATAATGGTAATAGATCCTCAATGGACCTTAAGAGCTTGCTTGGTGACTCTAACAGGAAAGGAGAGCTCTTCATTACTAGGGTGTATGTGACAGCTCTTCATTCTCTGGCAGCAACAAGACAATAGAACTCCTATGAAGAAGTGCTTCTGTTTTTATTTTCTAACCTCATTTTCTTTTGTGATTTTCATCTGACAGTCAGTAAAAAGAAGAACACAAACACAAAACAACAAAAAAGCAGAACTAAGCCACCACCAATGCAGCAGAAAAGAAGTGAAAAGCTAATGTTACCCTAAAGCACTATTGCAAACAGAAAAGCATAACTCCATGTCCTGGGTATAACCTGAAATGACATAGTCACATGAATTACCTCTTTGAGTTTTTGACAGACGAGAACAGAAAGTAGCTAATGAAGTCACGAGAGACCCTGGGAGTTCAATTCATGAAACCCTTAATATTACAGCAGTGTTAGGACAGGTCAATCTTCCCGTGTCACATACAGTATAGAAGATACTTGTGACTTCAAGGTAAAATTAGACACTTGGAAAATGGTAGACTTGAAATGAATTCTGACACTTCTATCATAACATCCCTATCCGAGCATGTATTTAGCTGTCCTTTATTTTAGAAGTGTCATATTTTAGAGCAGTCAATAATTAATGTTATATTATTTTTTTCTTGGTTGACAAAATTTATGCCTCTTTTTTCTAAACACAATAAACCTAAATGTGTTGGCTGAAAGAGAAAATTGAAACTGAACTTGAAAGATATCATCTAAATTTTATATGGATTTAACATTGTAATGCAAATAACAATCTATGTCCATGTACAGATTTCCTGGGCTCCTCAACAATGAGAATGAAATAGAAAAAATTTTGTTACCTACACTGTGACATTAGGAAGAAAATAGAGATATCTTCTAAAATATATCCCTAATCATGTTATCAATATCTGAATAACTTGTATGAAATTAGCATAGTATCAAATATTGAAATAAATTGATATTTTTATAGGACTAAAATTCTTAAAATTGATTTCACAAACTGCATTTTGAAATGGATAAGTTAGGCATGTCATGTGTTACTGAAATTATTTTTATTAGAGAAGCAAATAAAATTTCAGGGTTAAGTAGCTCTTATAGAGAAAATATAGACTCACCTACTGAGATATCTGACCAAAGGTCTTCCTACTATACTCAGAAATCATTGGTCTGAACTCTTAAATAATTTTCCTGTGTTAAAGTACACATAAATATGAAAAGAATAAATCTATTTAATTAAACAGTTGCATACCAATGTGGGGAGAAAGAAAAAAAAAAAAGAAGAGAGGAGAGGAGAAGAGAAAAAAAAAGAAAAGAAAAGAAAGAAGGATAGATAAAAAATGGACCAC
Organism: Perodicticus potto; assembly: GCA_963574655.1. Lineage (NCBI taxonomy): Eukaryota > Metazoa > Chordata > Mammalia > Primates > Lorisidae > Perodicticus > Perodicticus potto. The sequence goes on along the minus strand of CAUYRH010033700.1, from coordinate 15,315 downwards.
ATGGCAAATAAAGCAGCTTTAGAATGATGACAGCGAGCACCAGGTGACTGAGCTTTTTGTTGCAAGTGATAAAAACTTAGCTCACACAAGCTTAAGGTCATAGGGACAGTTCCAGAATATACAGAAAAGCTTTAAAAAACATATCTGAAAGTACAGAAAGCAAGACAGTTCTGGGACCACCACATCTGAAGCTAAGTTGTCAAACACAGAAGAGTCTCCATCACTGCTTGGTTTTTGCCTCACTTTTCGCAAGAACTTTATTCTTTTTTTTTGGAGATAAAATTCTTTACCTTTTAGGACACATGGCCACCTGCAGCTCTAGTTTGCATTCTTGGAGCGATTTACTAAACAAAAGAAAATCTAGTGGATGAGAAGCTTGAGGCAAAGCCACTGACTTGATTAGCCCTTATGCTCATTTCTCAGTCTAATCACAGTAGCAGTAATTTAAAAATACTTGGTTCATCCTGGCTCAGTGCTTGCCTGTAGTGCATTTAAAAAACAAAGCCACGTAGGTGTGTGTGTCCCACAACTGGTATGGGTCGTAGAGGTAGCACAGGGTTGGCCTCAAAACAGCTTTCTGTGAATGAAACAGCCACTGCAGACGCAGTACACGAGGATGGCCTGCACTGTCGCAGGTGCATCACCCCAGACATGGAGGAATCAGCACATTACCTCCAGCAAGCTATGTGGAATCCTGGAGAAGCTGGAGGAAACAGAAATAATAGAGCAAATGGTGGGACGAGACTAAAGATAAGTTCGCTATTCATACACTCATTCCAAATGCCATACTGACTTCGGGAAATTATCTCAAAAACAGAGTGAAACAGAGGGGGTTTAGAGAAAGGGGGCCTAGAAAAATAAGAGCACTTTGGGAGTTTCAGAACAGAAGAAATGATTTTTCAGATTCTATAGATCAGTGGGTCTCAACCTTCCTAATGCCGTGACCCTTTAATACAGTTCCTCATGTTGTGGTGACCCCCAACCATGAAATTATTTTCGTTACCACTTCATAACTGTAATTTTGCTCTTGTTATGAATTGTAATGTAAATATCTCATATGCAGGATGTATTTAGGTGACTCTGTGAAAGGGTCGTTTGACCCCCAAAGGGGTGGGGACCCACAGGTTGAGAACCGCTGCTGTAGATCATTGCAAGAAGACATTGAGACCAAGGAATAGAAAGGACTCAGAATCCAGGAGGAGTTAAGGTCAATGAAATAGTGTTCTAAAATAGACTCCTTCTTCTTTCCAATAGAATGTCATGGTGGAAAGGGCTTTGTTCGCAGAGTCAGAGAAACCTGGATTAGAATCCTCACTGTCACTTAGCAGTTATTTGGGGTTGGAAAGATGCTGACTGTATAAATCTGTTTCCTCATTTCTTCCATCAGGTAATAATACTTGATAGATATTTTTATAAGGATTAAAGATATTATATCTTCCATTACAAGGGCAATACTTCCCTAAAAATTATTGCTATATGACAGGGGTGTCACTGCCAATCAGTGGAGAAACAATTGGATATCTAAAAAGTGAAAGAATAAGAGAAAGAAACTGTTTATTGACCTTACGTGACACGCACCAAACAATTTCAGAAAGATTACAGGACTCCACATGAAAGACAACACTGGGGGCTTTCAGAAATAAGGCAGGATTACATTTCCATGACTGTGGGGGGTAAAGATTTCTCCAACAAGCTACAAGGTGAATTAACCATAACATATTACTTGAGAAGTTATATTATATTACAACTAAGAGTTTATGTTTGTCAAAAGATGAGATTACTACACATCCACCAAACTGAAAACATTTAAACTTGGACAATAATGTGTGTTTGTATGGGTGTGAAGCAATGGGAACTCTTGCACATTCTTAGTGGTAGTGTATGCTGCCGACTACTGTAGAAAATACTTTGCATCGTCTGATAAAGACAAAGCTATGCAGATCCAAGGACCTGGGTGTAAATTCAAGAAAATCTGATGAAAATATTCATCAATATCTATGTGCAAAAATGCTCAGAGTAGCATTTTTTATGATAGCTAACAACCAGAAACAACCAATTTTGTATAAATAGACATGAATTGTAGGATTTTGAATAATTTACAAAAGTGAAAATGACTAAATTATTTCTATATACAAGAGCATGGATGAATCTTTTGATACAAAATGTTGGGCACAAGAAGTCAGACTTAAAAGAATACAATGGAATAATTTAAATCCACACACATTTAGCAATGCTAAACTGGCTTGCTTAAGAGTAAGTACATAAGTAATAAAATGTTGGAAGAAAAAAGAAATTATCTCAAAATCGGTATTAAGGTTTGGCTGTGATCATGGAGTAGAATACAAGGAGTTCCAGGATGGTGGGAATATTTATTTTTGTCAGTAGTAAATAATCTGGCTCATAGTTATCTTGTTTGTTTTGTGAGGAAGAGCTCAAAGTGATTGATGTTTTATATGATTTAAAATAGCAGCCCATCAACATTACGGTGTTTCTGTAATTGACACTGATACCTGTATCATAAAACCCCCATAAACCCCCCATATACTGGCAGAAATTCTGTCTTATTAAAGTAACATTCAAAGTTAATTTAAAAGTCCCAACATGCAGTTTTATTCAATACCCAAATGAATATATAACCCCAGGGGGGTTATATGTTCATCCCACCATGTTCATCCTGGGATGTTCACCTTTTCAGAGCCCCTCTTGGCTCCCAAGTTTCAGTGACTTTGACCAATGAAAGGTACTAGTAGAAATGAGTACATGATTAAGGTATCAGCAGAGCCACTTAAAACTAATGCCAATAAAGCCTTTGACCTTCTAGGATGACAGGCTCCAGTAGGTAGTCTTCTCTTGCGACTGTGTCTACTTTCCCTCTTTCTAGTTAAGCACTATTCCCTTCCCTTGTTACTGGGAACAGTAATGACACTCTATTTTTAGCTTGAAAGTATTTTGTCATTTCATATTAGTTTCCTTTAATCCCACTCGCATCATTATACATAGACTTTTTACTCAATACTGTATTCAAATATGACATCTGTTTCCTGACAATCAGTTTTCTGACTTATACAATCCTCTTTTCTTTCTTCCTGATCCAATCAAAATGAAAATGCATTTCTAATCACTTTAGCTGAATTCTCAATTCTAATAACATACAGTGTTGATGACTTTGCAATCAAATAGTTCCTCTCTTGGTTTTTATGTTATTCAAAAATTACACAAACATTGAAAACAGAATTACCTAATGGTTTTGTTTCATACCATGACATGTTCAAGCCATGGCACTCAAAAAATAGTTTGAACAGGTTTTCTTCCTGTCTTTCAAGTGGGTTTTATATTGATTGACACTAATGTTTATGTCTTCAGCTGCATTCTGTAGAGTGCTAAATAATATAATATAGAAGTTAGCATATAATATAGAAGCATAATATAGAAGTTCAGTTCATATACTTGCTGAAGGATTAATCTATTATATTTGACCCAAAATCTATTAAATTTGACCAATGGGTGGGACTTATGTTCCTCATAAATAAAAAAAATTTCCGTAAGTCTATCACTTAATAGTTTACTTTTAAAATTTTCCTCTTTGACCCTTTCAATTTTGTCATTACAGGCTAATGTTTGCATGTTATAACAGAATATATAGGACATCAGAGAACCGCATCTGTATATAATTTAAGTAGTCATTATGAAAAGAAAAAAAGGTTTTTTTTTGAGACAGAGTCTCATGCCGTCACCTGGTAGACTGCCATGGGGTCACAGCTCACAGCAACCTCAAACTCTTGGGCTTAAACAATTCTCTTGCCTCAGCATCCCAAGAAGCTGGGACTACAGGTGCCCACCATAACGTCCGGCTATTTTTCTTGTTGCAGTTGTCATTGTTGTTTTAGCTGGCCCAGGCTGGGTTCGAGACGGCCAGCCTCGGTATATGTTGGGCTGGCACCCTACTCACTGAGCAACAGGTGCCAACTGAAAAGAAAATATTTCCATTATATTATCAGACTGTAATCAGCCAACATCTAGACACATAAGCCCACATAGTATCTAATATTGTGGCAGAGCAGAAAGGGGTTTTATTTCTACTATATTGGGTATTGAATAAAACTGCATGTTGGGACTTTTAAATTAACTTTTAATGTTACTTTAATAAGACAGAATTTCTGCTGATCTAATCCCCAAGGCAGTATTATTTAGCAGCTCTTTGTGTTTTAACTTTGCATTTGCAGGAATGCTGCACTACTGTTGGGACTTATCACATGAAGTTCTGGTTTGTTCGACAGACCTACTTTTTCATATTAAGGCAGTCTAACTAGGGCAAGAAAAGCAGATTATAAGCCAATTTCTTACCTGCTAGATGTAAATATTTCTATGACTTTAGTTTTTGATGTATTTATTTGATTTTGTTCCTATCTTTTAATCAAGTTATAAGTTAATTGATACTTGATAACTTAAATGTCTAAATCTTCAATTCTTGAAAATTCTCATTTGTATTGTTGCACTTATGATACAAAAAAGACAATGACTTGTGACTGTCTCCTGTAGACTCCACCCCTTTTTCGTTTCCCTCTGTTTCTGCTATAAAATAATTTTTAAAATGTCCTCTATGTAAAACTTTACATTTATGCAACAGATATAGAGAAAATGAAGGATTTCAATGTGTTCATGTGAATATGAGCAAAAATTTAAAAATAATGACAAGGTAATTTGAAGGAAAACTTAAAATGATGGGAGTTTACCATGGTCTATATTCTGAAATTACAAATCTACTTAAAAATATCATCTTTATTACGATTTATTTAAAAATTTCATGCACTGATTTTTTTTTTTTTGAAATTTTAGTTTCATTTTAAAAACAGCTAGTTCCCAGCCCTTCCCTTTTACCCTCACAAAACAAACAAACGTCACAGCTAAGGAAGACACTATGTTCTTCTAAGCAAAGGACATTAGAATTCTCTGATGAATGAATTCAGCGTGGTCTAGATGGGATCTTAGAACACCGTGGGGATCACACACATTTTCTTTTGGTGGTCAGATATTGCAGTTGAGTTTGCTGTGTGTCTGGAATCTGGGCAGACTGAGAGATGTGAGAACAAGGTAGGGCGCGGACAAGCCTTGCTTTTAATCCTGTGGGAATGTGGCATGGTCTTTATAGCCCTTTCAATGTGAAGGCGCAGGTCATCAAAATCAGGTGCTAATAGTATTTCAGAGTAACCAGCTAGTGGTATTTCAAATGGGTGTTTACGGGATATATGGCAAAGTCAAACTCCTAAAAGAGAAGAAATGCTGACATACTTAATTAGGAGCCAAGAAGTTTATTTTTTAGGGAGTCCACTTTTCAGTGTCTTTTGCTTTAAAAAGTTTAATTGGAGGCAAAACACACACACAGGTCATATTTTTATGAATGTGAGTAAAGAAGAACGGGGAGTACTAAGTTCATTTGCTTGAAGAACAGAGCCACGAGGGCAGGTGTGTCCCTTGCTGGTTGCCCAGTGCCTAGAATGATAATGAAGAATAAATATATAGGTTGGAAATAAGAATCAAATTGTCTATGTTAGAAATAATGTTAAATATTCCTATTTATATTATTGTAAAAAAGTAGTTATACAAGTTTTTAACTATTTCAACAAAACAACTTTTGAACCAGGCGTGAGAGCTACTATTCCTATTGCAGTAGTTGTCTAACAAAAAAGCTCCATATCATGTGCCTCGCTAGAGATTTTTGCCAGTCAGCCAAAAAGTTAGACTGCCTTATGTGGGAAGTTGCCCCAGTCTCATCTGGGCTTGCTTATGCCTCCACCACCACCTGCTCGGGTAGTTGGGTAGCTCTGCCTGGAGGCTCCCTGGCTGTTGTCTGGGGCACCTTGTTTCTCCTCTCTTCCTAGGCCGCAGAAGGCTAATTGGGGCTTCCTTTCATGGTTGCTGGGCAGGTTTTCAAAAGGCAATAACACATCAGGCATGTTGAGGGAATGGCTCCTCAGAACTGGCACATTGTTACTCCCACCACATTCTATTTACCAAGGAAAGATTTAAAAGGTTGGGGCACATATTCTCTATCAGGGAAAAGTTACGACATTGCAATGCAAGGGCCTAGATAATGGGAGGGGAGTAACTGAGGAATTTGGAAATCAAACTATTCCAGCATATTAGGTCGTATTTAAGACCTTACAAAGTAGGTTACTCATATGACTGAGATAGAAGAATACCCAAATCTCCTCCTTCTTGCATGCACAACTAGAATAAATATCCCCGTATTCCTTGAAGATAGGTATGATCTTGGACTCAGGGAAGGTGATGCCCATATTTAGGCCTGGCCCATGTGAATCACTCACTTGCGATTATCCATTCTTGTTTTCCATTCGTGGTTGCCTGGAATACCTTAGTTCAGGAAAAATGTTAAGCCCAAATATGGAGGAGACCGTGACCCTAAATGACTCGACAAAAGTGGTCTCTAATACAAACCAGGAAGTATGATTGTACTTTATGTAAGCGAGAAATAAGTTTCTGTGCATAGATCCACTGAGACTCGGCAGCTAGTCAGTTACAGCCCCTGACGTTACTCATCTTTATTAGTGTAATTTTGTTATATACAGATATTGGTAACTAGGATTCATTCTTTATTGGCATTAGTTTTAAGTGGCTCTGCTGATATCTGTTGCACTGTTTACTTAAAGAATTAGTCTTGAAAGAATAACTACATCTGCAAACCCTACGAAGATTAGTCTTACAGGCAATTAACAATGCAGTTTACTAATCAAAACATTTGCTTCCATAAGCTAGGCCTGATGAGACATTTCATTTTTCTTTGTAATGTTTATTTATTTTGCCTGAAAAATTATACAATTGTCTTCTTTTATGTTGTGTTTCTTAGCTATATTATGGTCACAAATCAAATATTAATGTGCTCTAAATTATTGTTTTTTTTCTTTTTTTTCTTACATATAATACGGGGAGAGGAAAAACCACAAGAGAATGCCTCCTCCTCGTAGTCCAGCTTCCTGGAGGGGAATAAATCCTCAATGAATTAATGAAAATAATTGATAAAAAATTGATAAAATACCAGTTAAGTACTAGTCAATTTTCCTAAATGTCAAAATTACAATATTGAACTAATTTTGGGTGATAGAACCATGAGAAAAACTAGAGACAATATCAGTTTAATACCCGATATTTAAAATTTCCTCTCTCAATTGTAACCTAGAAATAAAGAATAATAGTAAACATAGCAACAATAATACCTTTGAACCTTGATAGATATTAAAGGAGTTCACAGAGTTTATCTAATTTCCTGTAACCCCGTTAACATTTAGTCTATGTGTCAGAGGTTGACTTAGGGAGAATATTTCCTTTTATATTGTATTTGTAAATGAAACAAACAGTCACATATTTTGATTTATTTTTCAAATCTTAAAGTGTCTGATTATTTTTCAGATCTTGCCTGTAGTACCATTTGTTTATTAGACATAGAAGTATAAAAAGACTAGATGTACGTTTCTAATGTTTGTGAGAAGGTCAGACAATCAGTCCATGGGCACTTTTATAATTATCTTGTGTGTCCCTTCCACAGAGAGCACCACGTTCACTGGTTATTTCCTACAGATGACTAATCAGGTTTATTAAAGATTAATTCAAAAGGTACATTCCGCTTATATTTGAATTGTCTTATATCTTTTGAGTACAACTACTACTAGTTAGGGACCTCGCTTTCAGAATTTCATCCTGTTATAACTAAATAGCCTGAGTTAAATTTTATAACTCTTGGGCTTCAATTTCACCCTACGTTCTGAGTAAGACTGTCTATGGCTTTGTGACCATGATAATGGTGTGGGGGGGTCTCCCTCGTTTTCTATGTTTGAAACAAATGGTTTATTCTCTCTTTGTCAACTTTTAACTATATTTAAAAAATAAACTTTTATATTAGAATAGTTTTAGATTTATAAAACATTACAGAGAGTTATTCAGAGTTAAGAGTCTCCACGCATCCTGCCCTTATCTCTTCCACTAATGCCTTACCTCAGTGTAGTGCATTGGTCATCATCAAATTAATGAGCTGATGTCAGTGCCTTTACCAAGGAACATCTATACTTAATTCATCTTTTCATAGTTTTTGCTTCATATCTTTATTTTCTTTCAAATTCCTTCCAGGATTCCATATTACATTCAGTCATCGTGTCCCTCAGGCTTCTCCTGGCTCTGATTGTTTCTCGGATTCTCCTTGTTTTTAATGACTTCAACAGTTTTGAGCACTACTGGGAAAGCATTTTGTAAACTAACTCCTAATTGGCATTTGCCTAATGTTTTTCTAATGATTAGATTGCGGATATGAATTTTACCACAGACGTAAAAAATGCCTTTCTTATCATTCCACAGCAAAAGTTGCGTTCTGTCTATATGTGTTATCAATATAATGTTGACTTCAATCACTAGCTTAGGTAGTGTTTTTCAGGTTTTTTTTTTTTTTTTTTTTTGGTAAAATTACTCCCTCACCCCAAGTACTATAATCTTTGGATGAAAGTCATTATGCACAGTCCCTTTACCATACTTTTTATAATTTTTTTTAAACATAGGTCCATCTATTTGAAAATAATTGTGAGCAACAGTACTATGTGCATCATTTCCAATTCTCATTTCCTTAGGTTTTTGTCTTCAGGATTCTTTCTGTTTCTGTATACCTATCATAGTATCATACTGACAGGTTTTGTCTATGCTATTTTAAGACAGTGTGTAAAAAAGTACCTTGTGTTTCAAAATACCCAGATGTTATATGACTCAGAAGAAAGTCTTCTGTTGGACCTTTACTTTTGACCAATAGCATGTCAGAGAAGAAATGGATTGGTCAGATTGTTGTTTCCTGGGTAGAGTTATGTGAGAGTCAGGATTTCACATAAAACATAGCAGTAGAAGAGGAGGTAAAAACACTGTATCTGATATTTTTGATGCATATGTGTATAAAACAGAGAGAGATTTGAAAGTTCTTCAATGTTAGTGACTTAATGAACTATAAAATAACCTGCTTAAGTCAAAGGACAATGGAGTAAGAACTTGGGGACCCTGGGAAAATATGGTGAGAGTTTTGGGTGCATTTTTTTTTCAGATTGATACAAGGGTACAGATGACTAAATTGTTTGCAATTTTTTTTTTGCAATTGTTAGGTGAAATCCAAGTTATATTCGAGCCCTTCAACCAGGAGAGGTACTACATTGTACCCATTAGGTGAGAGCACACCAATCTCCCTTCCCCAACCTCCTGCCCCCACTCCCTGATTGAATGAGGTTGTGTTTTTTTCTTGTGTGGGCATGTAGTTGTTTACCAATTGGTTTCATATTCTTGTGATAATGGACAATTGGTTTTCCATTTTTGTGATACTTTTCTTAAGAGGATGTTCTTCAAATCCAGCCAGGCAAATACAAAAGATGTGAAGTCTCCACTTCTCTTTATGGCTGAATAGTATTCCGTAGTATATATATACCATAATTTATTTATCCATTCTTGAGTTGATTAGCACTTGGATTGTTTCTACATCTTGGCAATTGTGAATTGAGCTGCAAAAAACATTCTAATGTAAATGTCCTTAAGGTAAGGTATTTCCTTTTGTCTTCTGGGTAGCCACCTAGTAATGGGATTGTGGGATCAAAATGGAAGGGCTACTTTTAGCTCTTTGAGGATTTTTCATACTTCTTTGCATAGAGGCTGTACTAGTTTGCAATACCACCAGTAGAGTAAGAGTGTTCTTTTCTCTCCACATCCACATTAGCCTCTTCATCTTGGGAACTTTGCCATGTGGGGTATTCTCTCTGGAATTAAGTGACATCTCAAAGTGGTTTTGATTTGCATTTCTCTGATGATTAGGGATGATGAGCATTTTTTCATGTGTTTTTGGCTATTTGTCTGTATTCTTAGGAGAAGGTTCTGTTCATATCTTTTTCCCAGTGATAAATGGGATTATTTGATCTTTTCTTACCGACTTGTTTGAGTTCTCTGTAGATTCTGGTCATTAGTCCTTTGTCAAATTCATAGCATTCCAATATCTTCTTTAATTCTTAAGATTGTCCATTTGCTTTAGTTGCTGTGCCCTTAGTTGGATTTATTTATTGTAGTATGTATGTTTAAAACAAATCATTTTGTTAGACTGGAAGTTCAAGAGCAGTGAATGGTCTTGGGGAATATATACAAATTCAGAGCTCTTGTCCTCTAAAGACTGAAAATACGGTGGGTTACCAAGTTAGGCCTTCAGTCTTAAGTAAACAGCTCAGTTTTCCAATTACCAGGTTGAGATATAATTTTGAGTGCTAAAAAAAATCAGTTGTAGAAATGTAGACTAGAGCTTTGAAAAATTTCACACAAAAAAACCCTAAACATTTTTGTTAATCACAAATTTAGTACCAGTCAATATTGTGAAATATTGAAAAATTTCAATTCGAAATTGAAAAATTTCACACAAAAAACCCTCAACATTTTTGTTAATCATAAATTTAGTACCAGTCAATATTGTGAAATAGCTACTGAAATGTAGGACAAGTTAAACAATATTAAAAACAATATTCCTGTTCCTCTAGTCTGTACTAGTCTAACTACACGTGAGGCTCTGTGCTTGGTTCACATTGTTACCTCATTAATAGTTATAACAATAATGATAATAATAGTATATTATTACACTTGTAAGGTGCTTAACAGTATAAAACTCATTCTCAGATACATTGTCCCATTTTTGCACAGTTGCTAACAAAATTTTGTACATATAAGCATCTAGAAAAGCATAATGAAATAAGTGTTGTGGAGAAAAAAACAATAAAAAGCTGTAGGCAGTTTGGTTTTTAAAGGGTAGTACCTTTTAGGGTACTCATGACTCATTCAGAGAATTGCAAACTTAAACAAATTTTCATACTGATGCCAATATATTATCATTTACCCTTTTCAATGTATTCAAAAATACTGATAGGTAAAACTGTTCAAGTTTTTGCTTGAATAAAGACAGTGGCAACCAATGGTACTAACAGTCATTTTATTCTTCACTCTCAGACACAGAGAAGAGGGAAAAAAGTCAATTTTATTTAAGAAGGTTCTTGATGAAGCAAAACAGTCATTTTATTCTTCACTTTCATTCACAGGAAAGAGGGAAAAAAGTCAATTTTATTTAAGAAGGTTCTTGATGAAGCAAAAATATTATTGATTGTATTAAATATCAACCCTTTGAGTATATGTCTTTTGAAAACTATGTATCAGTGGTTCTCAACCTTCCTAATGCCTCCTAATGCAACCCTTTAATACATTTGCTCATGTTGTGGTGACCTCTAACTGTAAAATTATTCTTTTTGCTACTTCATACTATAATTTTGCTACTGTTATGAATCATAAGGTAAATATCTGATATGCAGGATGTATTTTCATTGTTACAAAGGGGTCATGACCCACAGGTTGAGAACCACCACTCTATATGATGAAAATCGGAAGTATACATAAAACATTTCTGCTCTGTACAAAAGTGAACCCATATTTTATCAATGAGTAACGCATGATATTTTAAAATTTTAACCTGAAGGATGGTCAAAAGTTCTACTCAAAGTGCAAGATAGAACAACAGATTTTTTCCCTTTGAATTTCCCCCCCTTGTGAATAAAAACCAAAGAATTTTAATAGAACAATAAAAATTTTATTAATATAGTCTTAGGTTCCACCGTGCAACCTTTAAGAATGAATCTTTGAAGTTTCAGTATAGTATCAAAGGTTAATATCCACAGTTACCTGAAAAGGCTACTAAAATGCTCTTCTTCCTTCTCAACCACATATCTGTTTGCAGCAAGATTTTCACCAGAATCACATAGGATAGATGGAAGGCAGAGAAGATATGAAAATCTAGTCATCCAAAGACTATTAAAGAAGTTTGGAAAAAAGTAAAACAATACTATTTCCCCAATTTTTTAAAGAATATATAATTATTTTCCACATTTAGAACTATACTAGTAGTTGGGTGAGGTGGCTCATGTCTGTAATCTGGCACTTTGAGAGGTCAAGGCATGAGGATTGGTTGAGGCCAGGAGCTCCAGACTAGCCTGAGCCAGAGCAAGATCCCGTCTCTACAAAAAGACAGAAAAAGTACTACAGGTGTGGTGTGCACCTGAGGTCACAGTTACTGGAAGGCTAAAGACAGAGGATTGCTTGACACTGCTGCACTCTAGCCTGAGCAACAGAGCAAGACCTTGTCTCAACTACTTATGTTAACGTGATGTTTATTATTGTTATTTGATATAATTTAACAATTAAATAGGGTAAAATTTGTCAGTTTTAATTTTTAATATGGTAAATATTAGCACATAAAACTCATATACACAAAACTTTTTGATGTTCTCAACAATTTTAAGAGTGTAAAGAAGTCCTGTAACTAAACACTTCAGAAATGTTTGCTTAAAGAAACCTAATTAAAAAAACCAGTAAGAGAACAAGGTAGCTGTCATGTGGTGTTTAAGAGAATACCTTGGACATCTTTGGTTTTTACCTGTTCAGCATCTGATTCTTCTTTTTCTTTTCTTTTCTTTTCTTTTCTTTTCTTTTCTTTTTTCTTCTCTTCTCTTCTCTTCTCTTCTCTTCTCTTCTCTTCTCTTCTCTTCTCTTCTCTTCTCTTCTCTTCTCTTTTCTTTTCTTTTTCTTTTCCTTTCTTTTTTTCTTTTTGAGACAGATTCTCACCATGTCACCCTTGGTAGAGTGCTGTGTCATCATAGCACCTCAAAGAGCAACCTCAAACTCTTGGGTTTAAGCAATTCTCTTGTCTCAGCCTCCCTAACAGCTTGGACTACAGGCATCCACCACAACGGCCAGCTAGTTTTTGGTTGCCATTGTCATTGTTATTTAGCAGGCCCAGGCCGGGCTCAAACCTGCCAGCCTCAGTGTATGTGGCTGACACCCTACTGACTGAGCTATAGGTGCCCAGCCTGATTCCTGTTTTTCTGATAAAAGTACGTGAGTTTTTCTTCGAGGAGTCAAACTGCTGCTCCGTTTTAATTGGGGTTTTTCTTAACTCTTAGCTGCAGGGAATGCAGCAACAGACATTCTACCCAGACATGGCTGATAAGTAGGTTTCATAAGCCACCTCCTCATTTTCCAGTCAGTGTGACTTTTCAAAAATGGGGACAGTCCAGTGCAACTCAATTCTGAGACCTTTTTAGGAAGCACTGGAGGAGGAGCTGGCTTTCTGCAGGAGTGGATGAACCAATAGGCTCTAACTAGAATAGCCACTGAAATTATTGTCAGCATTTGAAGATACATTTCTCCATACAAAGCATGTCAGAGGGAAATAGAGATAGCAGGAAACAAAACTCTAGTTACACTGTTTTTGCATTTGAGCCAAGTCAGGTCAGTTTTGTGAGGCAGCACACTTCCTGTTTGCTCAAATCAATTTGAGATGGAGTTCTCCCACTTACACTTGAAAGGATCCTATTAAGTATTCCTCCAGGAAAAAGAAGAGTCATGGTAAACAACTATATTCTTAATGTAAGGAAGAAATTTATGACACTCGTTGTCTCAAATGCTTAAAATTTCCCCATGGAATTAAGTAATTTTTTACTGGAAAGGATACTTAAAGAAGAAAGGTGTCAACACGTTTGTTGTCAGAGTAAAGAAACTGAGATTTTGCTCGGCACCCATAGCATAGAGGTTAGGGTGCTGGCCACATACACAGAAGTTGGCCGGTTCTAACCGGGCCAGGGCCAGCTAACCAACAATGAAAACTGCAACAAAAAACAGCTGGGCATTCTGGCAGGTGCCTATCGTCCCAGCTGCTTGGGAGGCTGAGGCAGGAGAATTTCTTCAGCCCAAGAGTTTTAGGTTGCTGTGAGCTATGATGCCATGGCACTCTACCCAGGGCAACATGGTAAGACTCTGTCCCTTAAAAAAAAAGAAAGAAAAAAGAAAATGAGTTTCAGAATTTTAATGTCATTTCAATATGCCTAGTTAGTGGTAGAGTAAGTAAAGGGTTCAGTATTACTATTAGTGTTTGTATCCATCCAATAACTGTACTCAGTGATAGTTCAAAGCTAATGGATTCCAAAAACTGCTGGTGGGTGGAGCTCGATGAGATTTGGGGGCCTATATAACTTTGAGATTGTGCAAGTCATATGAAAGCAGACAAAGTAAAGTGCAGAGTTAAAGGAAGTATCCAGAAAATCATAAAGGAAAATACAAATTGTGGAGAAAGTGGTTATGGTAAGATCTGATGTCGTTAAAATAACTGAAAATTAAAATATAACAATAGTAGTTAGGCAGTCAATTTTGGATGGTTTCTCGGCCTTTTGGCTAAGATCAAGTGTAGCCGTCAATTTTGGCTCAGAGCCATACAATGTTACTGTTATGTTAATTCACGTAGTCATTAACAATTCATTTGTTGGGATTATTCTGAAAAAAATGTTCAGATTAGACTCTATGTGTACTTTATTTAATACAATATACACTATAATGCACTTTTTGCCAATTTAACAGTTTCTTAGAGTTCATATCTCATACTGAGCCAAATTTTCAAATACATAAGCTTTTCTTTTAGGTATAAATTTAGAAATTATTTTACTCTACAAGTGTGATGTGAACTGCATTAAAATAAATACCAGTTTAACCTGCATTATGTTGTTCATGTGTATATGACTCATATATTAATAGTTTAAAATATACAGTAGTTTCAGTATTTTGCTTATTTGTTCCCTAGAGAGTGGTATTCCAGCAGAAATTATATTGTTTATATTATGTTACCTTGAATTTTTCATTTTATTCTCATCTTATTTGAATATATTTTTTAATTACAAAGAAAACTAAATCATCCTTTGACAAATGTATTTTTTTCTTCCTAGATATTGATCATTTCAGGTATCCTGTTGGAATTCTCACTAAGTTTGCCTTAGTCTTCCTTGTAAGAAAGGTTCTTCCATTATTCATAAAACTCCAGTGTAGACAATTTCTCCACTGTGAGTATGATACCTAAAAAAGAGTATGCTAATCTAAAAAACACCAAATAAATTTCCTATTTGGAAACATAAAAAAATAACAAAATAAATGAAATTTAAAAAGAAGGTTTCATAGCTTAGGGCACAAATTTGATTTATTTCAGATTAACCCAGCAAGGCTGTAGTACTATTGATGAAAGATTCAGCTTAATTTTGAAGATACAGGTATCAAATTAAGACAAGACATCATTCCCACCAGCAATGCAAAAGTGTTCCCTTTTCTCCACATCCACACCAGCATCTCTGGTTTTGGGATTTCATCATGTGGGCTAATCTTACTGGCGTTAGATGGTATCTCAAGGTAGTTTTGATTTGCATTTCTCTGATGATTAAGGAT
>CAUYRH010033699.1:0-28632 GCA_963574655.1 Perodicticus potto | reverse complement strand
ACCAAGCCCCCTACCCCTGCTACTAATCCCCCAACCCATAAATTTAAAGAATATAACAAACCCTTTACCCTTCAAAGGGAAAGTGTTTTAGCCCCTACCCCCGCAAGGGTGGAGGAGCTAAATTCCGGGAAAAGAGATAAGCAGGGAGGGGTACGCATCCCGGGTTCCTTGGAAACTTACCCAACTCCTATGCCCGTCCCTTGTACCCCTGAACTATGTATGAACCATGAAGTAATGAACTTATGATGTATCTTATGATTTATGAAGCAATATGTACCCCCCACCCTGCGACCCTGCCTCAATTGCTATGATTAGCTTCTGTATTACGCTAGCTTGCTTTGCTGACCATGCAAGAAAAATAGTATAAAAAGATTGTTCACCTAGCATTTAGGGCTGCATGCCTTTGAGGTATCAACCCCCTGCAGGTGTAATAAATTTTTCAATTATTGCATCAAATTGGGGTCTATCTTTCTATCTCTGTGACTCAGTTTACTTCAAGCCCAAACAAGGCCACCCCACCTGCCCTAGGGACCTGGGAGCTGCTCCAAGTCCTATGTCCCTCAGAGGCTGGGGCACCCAGGTCTTCCATTTTCTCTGAGTCTGCACAGCCAGCACTCTGAGGAGACCAGCCACTGGGGCTCTTCTGCTGCAGAATTGGTGGAAGCTTTGATGGGGAAAAAGAAGGGGAGGGTCTCTTGGGACTCTGGGGCTCCTTGGTGACAATAGAAGAACATGTCAGGGAAGACTCAGCCTGAGGTGGGAGAGTGGGTCCCAGGGCAGCTCATGTTAGGTTTCACATCTGGGGGGATCTGTACTTAGCAGGTATGAAACGGGCTGAAGCTGGACACTGGATACAGTCATGACATCTGGGGTGCATCAACACTACCTCTTTGGCTGCTCAGATTGTCTCTAACCAGCTGCCACCACTGTCCTGGTTGAACAGAGCATACGCCTACATCAAAAACCAGAGCCGTACAAACCAAGACCAACAGGAGACCAGTAAGACACTGTTAGGCTCCCCTGAGGAGGTTCCTGAGCCCCAGGTTGGCTGGTTTGATCCATGAGGAGGGCTTCCAGGGGGCTATTGCTTCCACTCTGATGTGCTGCCTGCCCCTCTCCTCTGCTCCCCTTCTTGGGTCAGGTAGGCTTAGCCAAGGCAAACACTGCACACGAGCCCTGTTCCAAGAATGCAACCCAGACACCCAGTCTGAAATGTGGGTTTGGGGCTGGGGTCCTGAGCAGAGAAAAATAAGCATGAAATTTTGAAATAAAGAAAATGTTAATTTGAACCATTTCAGGAATCACTTTACCTTAAAGCTGTTCAGATCCAAACATCGCTAATGGCAAAGCCAAGATTTAAAGAGGTCCTTTGGGGAAAGAAATAAAATGGGGGAATTTCCAGAAACGGATAGGGAGGTTGGAGTCTGTAGTACATTAGCATTTTAAAAAGATAAAAGATAACAAACTAGCCCCAGGGGGTTGCCGTGAACTCTGGCACACACCACCTTCTCTTCTGCACTGTAGGTTTGCAGGGTTCTGTCCATTTCCACTGCACCCTTTCCACTTTCTTTCTTTGTTGCACAGGAATAGTTTAGAAAGCCCCAGGGACAATATTAAGGAGAAAGGGTTGGAGAAAGTGGGAGACGGCATGGTAATGAGGACACCGAAGTTCCTGGCCCTGCAGAGAGGGATAAGAGAGGCAGCTCCTCAGAACCAGCAGGTGAGATCAGAAATACCAGCTTCTCCATGTGTGTGAGGGCCACAGATCAAGTTCTACCTGCCTATGGAAGGCCCTATCCAGGGAAATAATAAGTGAAGGACATTGGTTGCCTGAACAGAGAAAGGAGGCCCAGGTGATAGACTGAGACCAGACGTCGAGATCTTTGAAAGCTGAGAGTTTAGACTCTATTCTCCCCGTGACTGTGCACAATCACACACAGATCTGTGGGTGACCTCAGGGGTCATGTTCGCCGCAGGGGAACAAGCAGCTACCTGAGGCTCAGCAGTTGCTTGTAATTACAACCCCAGTAGGCCCTACCAAGGACAAGTATGGGTTGTGAGGACAGCAGATAATAGGGACAGGACTTCCTTCAGACTGAAGGGAGAAGAAGTACAAATTTAGTTTTGGAAATGATGAACTCAAGGGGATCAGTAGATGTCAAGTGGCACAGGGAAGCAGGCAGCTGAAATTTGATGAGCTGTGCCTATCTAGAGCTCAGAAAGAAAGAGAGTACAGACACAGACATCAATAGACGAGGTTGCTGGGAAAAGAATAAAGGAAAATAAGAAGATCTAGAATGGAGCCCTCACAGTACTGTTTACAAATCAGGAAGAGAAGGATGAATCAGCAAGCAAGACTGAGGAAGCACGTGTCTGGCTCATTAGCTACTGTGTTTCCCAGGGCCAAGCCTGGTACTTTGCAGAGTAATCAATAAATATTTACTGAATTGATATATATATCACCCTGGCTGTCTTTTCCCAGGGACAGAAACGAAGCCCTGCTAATCAGCTCTTACTGTAAAGGTCCTGGGTAAGAAATAAGTCTAAAGCTCAGGGCTCTGTAGCCAGTTCGGGTCTGTTCCACACATCCCAGCTGGGGCTGAGCCTGAAGGGCAGTATTGACTCATGCTCACTAAAGGCTGCCAAGACTTTTAGAGCCACCCACATCATACCTGCCCACATTCCATTGGCAAGACATGGCCAAGGCCAAGTCAAGAGTCAGGAAGGAGATGGAAGGAACACCTGCTTTAGATTCTGAGCCATCCGGGCTCAGATCCTGATTCTACCCCTAATAAATGCACAAACTCAGTCAAATCACTTAGCCTATTTTAGCCTCATTTCTCTCTTCTTTAAAATGAATATAATAGTAGCTACTTTGGGGGTTTTGAGGATTAAGCATGACATATGTGAAGTACCTATGACCCGTGGTAGCTGTGCAATAATCAGTAGCTACTAAGGTCCATGACCTCACTTTCCAATGGTACCCCTGTCTCTGAGAAGCACAGCTGCATTACCCAGAGCTCCATGCTCACATTTCAGGTAGAGATGTGCCCACATCCTGGGTAGCCCGTGGGAAAACTCACCCTAAATCCAGTCTCTGAGATGTACCCTGGGGCTTGGAAGGGGACTGGAAAGATAATCAAGAAGTCTTAAGCCAGGGTCCAAGTCAGCCATTTACCAAATGCCTCCCACATTTGCTGGAGATGACATGTAGTTTCCACCCAGTCCAAACTCACTCTGCCTAGAGGTGCCCTCACAAGGAAGCCCCTTCCTCTCCAGGCCCTGCCTTAAGTTCTACCTGTGTTTTGAATGGAACCAAAATATTAATGGGGAATACATTCTGCAGGCAAATAGTTTTTCCAAATGGGACTTTTCCCAGATTGTATTTGAACTAGACCTTGGCCTGAAATGCAATATCCAGAGCTTTTTTGTAGCTTTCTCTGTGGCTGAGAGGCCTTTTTTCCATAAATGCTTATGTAGAGATGAAGAATTTATAAGACCCACTGAGATGTCTGGCATCATCCCAGGTTTATCCACTGAAGACCATTCTCTTTTCTTCTTATCCAGTGTTTGGTAAATTACCAGAGCAGTGATCAGGAAATAGAAGCTCAATGTTATTGTTTTCACTACTTCATAATGAGCATTCAATATGTTTGTCTTTAACTCTTAAGAAATCTATCTCTGAAATTCATCATTCTATTTCAGATCTCATGCCTCAGGTTTTCTTGAACATTAATTCATTTATTCTACAAGGATTTATTGAGCAGCTACATGTGTCAGGCACCATGCTAGGGCCAGACGTTTTTCAGTGAGTTAATATTCAGCAATTGTCCTGTGGCGAGTGTAGCTCAGGAAATAGGGGCTCAAAAAGATTAAAAATGGCCAGCATTGTCATGGCCTGCATCAACCCGGTGCCTAAACTCTACAGATCTGTAATTGAAGATGTAATTGAAGGAGTATGGGACCTATTTGCTGAAGGTGTAGAGGAACAAGTTTTAAAAGACTTGAAGCAGCTCTGGGAAACCAAGTTTTCGCAGTCCAGGTCAACAAAAGACCTCTTCCGAAATAGCGTCCATTCACCTCTGTTCACTCTTCACCTGCCACACAGCTTGCACCAAACATTGCAATCATCAATAGCATCACTAGTTATTCCTGCAGGTAGAACTCTTCCAAGTTTTACACAGCAGAACTGGGCACCTCAAATTCCAGTACAAATTTTACTGTTCCTGGTTATCCTATTCATGTACCAGAGGGTGTAACACTACAGACTGCATCTGAAAACACAAAACAGTCTGAAGTGTAAAAGAAAAACTCTTGTTTTCCACATGCTTGTTGTGGGTCACCTTTACAAAGTCAATGTACCAATTATGGTGACACAGTTTTCTGGTAAAGCAAATATTATTCAGCATCCAATTCAACAGGTATTTCAGCAGTTTGGGCAGCCTTCAACAATACAGACTAGTGTTCCACGATTGAACCCCATGTTCTCTTCAAGCAACTACTGACAAATCACAGATAATTGAAACTATGCTACAACAACCCACAATTCTACATTCTGGGCTGATAGAAAGGAAACACTTAGAAAATGTCACCAGTGATACACTTGTGCCTCCTGGAAATGAGCATAAAATCACGTCTGAAGCTTGCTGAGTCCGCAGGAGTGCTCTCAGTATATCAGTCCTGCAGGCATTGTGCTTCCTCTACAAGTCTGTCAAACAAATCCCAATGTGGAGCCAGTGCTCAGTGTCTTAACTAGCATGACTCAAAATCTGCATGGTGGGTTCCTCAGGGGCCCCTCCACCAGCACATGACTGATATTTAGCTTCACGTTCTTAAAAATAGGATGTGTGGATGTGATTCTGTAAAGCAAGCAAGAAATACAGAGGATTCCAGCAGCCTACCTGTATCAGAGAAGGATTCTAATTCTCAGATGGATTTAAGCATTCAAGAAACTGATGATGACATTAATGAAATAATTAAAATAGATGGAACTGGTGGTATATCTTCCAATGAAGAAATAGGAAGTACAAAAGATGTAGAAGAGAATGAATTTCTAGGGATTATTGATGCAGGAGATCTGAGGGTACTTGAAGAAGAAGCTGACAGTGTATCAAATGAAGATTCAACTGCGAACAGTAGTGATAATGAAGACCCCAAAGTAGCCAATGTGGAAGAGGACCCTTTAAATTCCGGAGATGATGTTAGCGAGCAGGATGTGCCAGACCTGTTTGACACAGATAATGTAATCGTCTGTCCGAATGATAAGATTCATCGAAGCAAGAACAAATGGAAATTCTATTTGAAAGATAGTGTTGTGTTTTGGAGGGAGAGACTATGTATTTGCAAACGCCATTGGTGATGCTGAGTGGTAAAACTTATGTGTTTAGTACATCTTTTTGTTGTTGTTGTTGTTGTTGCAATTTGGCTGGGGCCAGGTTTGAACCCGCCATCCTCAGTATATGGGGCCAGCGCCCTACCCACTGAGCCACAGGAACCACACATGTATATCTGTTTTGTAAACATCGATGGGACTATGTTGCATATTGTGAACTTGTTTTAAATATAGTCCAGCACAGAGCTGATGAAATTTTTAGTTCACTGTATGGAATTTAATAAAAGTATAATTCATATGCAAAAAAAAAAAAAGAAAAAGAAAATCATATATCCTGGCAGTACAAGGTACAAGTACAATTTGCAAAGCCCCAAAGCCCCATGGTTGCTGATAATATGGGGACACATCCAAAAGTTACTGAGAATTTCAAGTAGCAAAAGCCAGGTGTGAAACCAAATAAGGCCCTCCACCCCACACCCACACAGCTGGCCCTGCCCTCTGAGTCATAACTTTTAAATCTGTTTCTACTCTTTCCATAATCAAATGAATATGAGAGAAAGGGGCACACTAAGGAGTAATCGCTCTAATAGAGAAGGAAAAGGAAATTCACACATGGTTTCTCTGTTTGCCAGCCTGTTGTCAGAGTTAAATGTTTAGACCAAGTCCTATCTTGATAAATTCCCATGTCCTTCTGTCACATATAGAGGAGCTAGGATTTGCAAACACACTTGTCTGTGAATGGATTCTGTGAAAAGAAAAGACCTTTACATACATAAACGGCCAAACCAGCCCAGTGTGCAGATCAGCTGGTCACTTGTGCATTGATACATCATTACCAAGGGCTCTGGGGGTTTTCTGATTCCTGGGAAATCAGAGGGAACATCAGCTTCCAGGGAAAGGGAGCAAAACAGCTCTATCCTTCAGCTGAGATTATAAGCCAAAATTGGCCAGATTCAACCCTGTGTTCTGACAATGATGTGCCCCAACCTCATCCACCCTACAGAAGTGCAGAACTTTATTTATTTATTTATTTATTTATTGGCCTGATATCTAGTTTGTTGGACTGGAGCTAGTGTGTGAGAAGATGCCTGAGTAGG
Source organism: Perodicticus potto (assembly GCA_963574655.1). Taxonomy (NCBI): domain Eukaryota; kingdom Metazoa; phylum Chordata; class Mammalia; order Primates; family Lorisidae; genus Perodicticus; species Perodicticus potto. Next base: position 22,203 of record CAUYRH010033699.1, on the reverse strand, counting down.
GGGTGGGCAAATGTGCCAGTCAGACAGCACATACATCTGGCCAGCATTAGTAGTCTGGGCTGCCTTCTCAGCAGGAAATTACTCTGTGAGATTAAAAAATCACTTCAGGAATTCTGAGAAGATGGCTGACTAGTAGCAACCCTTGGCAGAGCCTCCTGACCAGAGGGAGAAAAACCGGACAGAATCAGATTCTGTGAAGCCAAAAGTGGAAAGCTGAGACAAGAAAGAAGTTCAGCAAGCTGTGACCCCAAAGAAGATCATTCAAGAAAAACAAATTACAGGTACAAAGCTTATCAACTAGAGGACAGGAGACCCCTCCCCAAGTGAGAGGCCTAGTGCAGACTCTCTGTGAGCAAGCAGGTAAAAAAGACCTCTCATTTTACCTCACTGGAGAGAGCCATTAAACACTGGGTCTCTTTCTCCAGGGAGGTCCCACTTGTGAACCTAGACACCACCCCGTGAGGCATAAAATTGAACAAATATTTCCCCCACAAGTCCAAACTCCCAGTCCACCCTTCCCCGCTTGCATGGCGGTCTGAAGTTCTGCCTCCTACAGAGCACAAAGTATTTGGTCTTTTCCTGAGAGATCTGGGCATAGTGTGGACCACTGAACATCAGGACAGAATCTGTGACTACTGGGGAAGAAAGGGCATGGGAAGAAAGAGACACTCAGTGGGAGGATGAGCAGTCCCCTGGTTAAGATTTTGCCTGGCCAGTGGTGGTGTTGACCCTTGGTTTGGGCTGTGTCTGATAGGAGGGGGGTGCACAACCACCAGCTCTGGCTGTGCCCACAAGTGGGAGAGTGGTTGCCTGGTGTGAACTCAGTTAGGCAGGTGGGAGTGGTCCCCAGCGTCAGCTGGGCAGGCAAGCAGAGGACCTGAGGGCAAAGGTGTAGTCCTCTGACTCTAACAGAGCTGACAAGCTTTCAGGTGTGGACTGAGATCTGCAGGCCAGGATATGGTCCCCTGATTCCAATTGGGCTGGCCAACAAAGGTTTACTGGGTGTGGATTGACAACAGTGGGTAGGGCTGTGGACCCCTGGCTCCAATTGTGCTGTTAGAGACCCTTGGATCTCTCTCTGTTGAGCAGGGTTTGTACTGCATGAGGCAATTTGATTGGAACTTGTGTCTGGGACTATCCCCATGGAGACACTCTGAGGTTGACCTTCAAAGTTCTGTAGCAGAAAAGAACTGAAGGGTGGGGGCAGGGCACTGCAGATTGTCTGTATCTCTCCACAGCCAAGATTTAAACCTAATACTGTGGCTTCTTAGGATAGAGTAGAGGTTGGCTGATATTAAAATAGAGCTAGCTTGTGCTATCTCACCAAGTAGGTCCTTGGAGTCTCTAGCCAAAACTCTGAAAGGGGCCTTTGTAAGGTTGTAGGGGATAAACCACAATTACAAAGCCTAGTGCTTTAGTAAGAGGCTAACTCTACTATCTGAGAACCCCAATTCAATTTCACCCTACCAGTTCTAATAACCAAACAATGGAAAATAAACATGGTGTGGAACCAATGGAAAACTCTGGCAACATGAATAACCCAAGTAGATCACCCCCCTAAGGAATGACAAAGGAGATGCAACTGAAGAAGCCATGCATAGACAAAAGGCTGAAATATCAGAAATAGAATTCAGAATATGGATGGCAAATTAGATAAATAGAATGGAAGAAAAGTGAAAATTTGAAATCCAATGAGTAGTTCTAAAGTTGTCTAAAAAAATTAGTGAATTCAAAGACAAAGTCAGCAAAGATATGGACATAATGAGAAAAGAAATAAGAGAGTTCAAGGTAATGAAAGAATTACTTGAGGAGCTACAAAATACAGTAGAATCCCTCAGTAATAGAGCTGATCAAGCAGAAGAAAGGATCTCTGAAACTGAAAACAAAGCTTTTGAATGTTCCCAAACACACAAAGAGGCAAATAAACGGAGAGTAAAACCTGATCTTTCTCTGAGAGAGTTGTGGGATCACTCCAAAAGATCAAACATTTGTCTTATAGGAATTCCTGAAGAAGGAGAGGATGTTCCTAAGGTACAGATGCTTTACTCCTTGAGATCTTGGAGGAGAATTTCCCAACCATGGCACAAGATACAGAAATCGAGATAGTAGACTGTTTCAGTACCCCAGTGGGACTCAATCCAAACAAAGCATCTCCTAGACACATTGTGATTAACTTTGCCAAAGTTAAGATGAAGGAGAAAATTCTGCAAGCAGCCAGATGTAAGAAAAGCATGACCTACAAAGAAAGAAATATCAGAATGACTGCAGATCTCTCAGCCAAAACATTTCAAGCCAAAAGAAGATTGTCATTGACCTTCAGTCTCCAAAAACAAAACAACTTCTAGCCCAGGATCCTGTATCCAGCTAAACTGAGTTTCATTTGTGAGGGAGAAATCAAATACTTTAATGACATAGACATGTTGAAGAAATATGCCATAACTAAACCAGCTCTCCAGGATATTCTCAGACCCATCCTCCACAATGACCAGTGCAATGCTCTACCTCCAAAGTAAACTCACCAAATTTTTGAACAAAACCCAACTTCCACAGCAGTGAAAGGATTAAAAATGTCCACTGGACATTCAAAAATCATGACACCCAAAACACAACCAGGCTTATCAATTCTCTCAATTAATGTGAATGGTTTAAATTCCCTTTCTGAAGAGGCACATGTTGGCTGACTGGATCTGTTGCATACAAGAATCTCATCTTACCTTAAAGGATAAAAACAGACTGAGGGTGAAGGGATGGACTTCTATAATACAGGCAAATGGAAATCAGAAAAACACAGGGGTTGCAATTTTAGTTGCAGATAGGATTGGCTTTAAACCAACAAAGATAAAGAAAGATAAGGATGGTTACTACATATTTGTCAAGAGAAATACGCAACATGAAGAGATTTTGATAATTAACATTTATGCTCCCTACCAGAATGCTCCTCAATTTATAAGCAAACCCTAATGGATATGAACAACTTGATATCTTCCTGCACTATAATAGTTGGAGATTTTAACACCTCTTTGACAGTTTTGAGTAATTCTTCTCATTAGCCCATGGAGCATCCCCCAAAATGGATCATATCTTAGGACAAAAGTCTAACCTCAGCAAACTTAAAAGAATAGAAATTAGTCCTTCTATCTTCTCGGACCACCATGGAATAAAAGTTGAACTCAAAAGCAACAGGAATCTTCATACTCAAACAAAGTTATGGAAACTAAATAACCTTATGCTTAATGATAGCTGGATCAAAGATGAGATTAAGGAGGAAATCACCAAATTTTTGGAATAGAATCATAATGAAGACACAAATTATCAATACCTGTGGGATACTGCAAAGGCAGTCCTAAGAGGGAAATTTAAAGCATTGGAAGCCTTCATCAAGAGAACAGAAACAGAGGAAGCCAACAACTTAATGGATCACCTTAAGCAACTGGAAAAGGAAGAACATTCCAATCCCAAACCCAGCAGAAAAAAAGAAATAACCAAAATTAGGGCAGGATTAAATTAAATTGAAAACAAAAGAATCATTCAGAAGATCAAGGAAACAAAAAAAATTGAATTTTTGAAAAGATTAATAAAATTGATCAACCCTTGGCCAACCTAACCAGAAATAGAAAAGTAAAATATCTAATATCGTGTATCAGAAATGATAAAGGAGAAATAAGAACAGACACCTCAGATTTCAAAAAAAAAAAAAAAATCCTCAATGATTACTACAAAAATCTCTATTCCCAGAAATATGAAAATCTGAAGGAAATGGACCAATATCTGGAAGCATTCCAACTTCCTAGAGTCAATAGTCAATTTCTTTTTTTCAGAAAGAAATAGAAATCTTGAATAGACCTATGTCAATCACTGAAATCTCATCAACAATACAAAATCTACCCAAAAAGAGAAGTCCGAGACCAGATGGCTTCACATAAGAATTCTACCAAACCTTTAAAGAGGAACTAGTACCTATATTTTACAAACTTTTCCAAAGCATAGAAAAACAAGGAATACTTCCCAACACATTCTATGAAGCAAGCATCACCCTGATCTGCCAACCAGGAAAGGAAACAAAGAAAGATAATTATAGATCAATATCATTAATGAATATCCATGCAAAAATATTCAATAAGATCTTAGCAAACAGAATTCAACAACACATCAAAAAATTATACACCATGATCAAGTTTGTTTTATTCCAGGATTACTGGGTTGGTTCAACATACACAAATCTATAAATCTACTACATCGCATAAATAAAATAAAAAACAAAGACCATGTGATTCTCTCAATTGATGCAGAGCAGGCTTTTGATAATATCCAGCATCCTGTCATGATCAGAACCTTTAAGAAAATAGTCATAGAAGGGACATTTCTTAAACTTATACAGGCCTTCTACAGAAAACCCACAGCCAATATCATACTGAATGGAGTAAAATTGAAAACACTTCCACTCAGATCAGGAATGAAGCAAGGATGCCCACTGTCTCTACTGCTATTCAACATAGTAATGGAAGTCTTAGCCATCACAATCAGGCAAGAAAAGGTGATCAAGGGTATCCAAATAGGGTCAGAGGAGATCAAACTCTTACTCTTTGCTGATGACATGATTCTATACATGGAAAATCCCAGGGACTCAACTACAAAACTCTTAGAAGTGATCAAGGAATACAGCAGCGTCTCAGGATACAAAACCAATTCTTACAAATCAGTAGCTTTTGTATATGCCAACAATAGTCAAGCTGAAAATATAGTCAAGGACTATTCATTTTACAGTAGTTCCAAAGAAGATGAACTATCTGGGACATGAAATAACAAAGGACATGAAAGATCTCTATAAAGAGAATTATGAAACTCTGAGAAAATAAACAGCATAAGATGTTAACAAATGGAAAAACATATCATGCTCATGGCTGAGAAGAATCAACATCGTTAAAATGTCCATACTACCCAAAGCAATTTACAGATTTAATGCAATCACTATTTAATCACCATTGTCATACTTTAAGAGCTTAAAAAAACAGTAATTCATTTTATATGGAATCAGAAAAAACCTCAAATAGCCAATACATTACTCAGAAATAAAAACAAATCAGGAAGTATCACATTACCAGACTTCAGGCTATACTATAAAACTATAGTGATCAAAACAGCATGGTACTGGCACAAAAAAGAGAGGTAGATTTATGGGACAGAATAGAGAACCAAGAGATGAACCCAGCTGCTTATCATCATTTGATCTTCAACAAGCCTATCAAAAATATTCAGTGAGGGAAAGACTCCCTGTTTAACAAATGGTGCTTGGTAAACTGGATGGCAACTTGTAGAAGACTGAAACTGGACCCCCACTTTTCATCATAAAAAAAATTGATTCTCACTGGATAAAAGATTTAAACTTACGACATGAAACTATAAAAATACTAGAAGAGAGGGCAGGGAAAACACGTGAAGAAATTGGCCTGGGAGAATATTTTATGAGGAGGACACTGCCAGGCAATTGAAGCAATACCAAAAATACATTACTGGGATCTGATCAAACTAAAAACTTTTGCACAGCCAAGAACACAGTAAGTAAAGCAAGCAGACAGTCCTCAAAATGGGAGATTTTTGCAGGTTATGCTTCTGACAAAGGTCTGATAACTAGAATCCACAGAGAACTCAAACTAATCAATAAGAAAAGAATAAATAACCCCATTTATATGTAGGCAAGAGACTTGAACAGAAACTTCTCTGATGAAGACAGGCACATGGCCTATAAACACATGAAAAAATGCTCATCATCTTTAATCATCAGACAAATGTTAACCAAAACTACTTTGAGATATCATCTAACTCCAGTAAGATTAGCCCACATCACAAAATCCCCAAACTACAGATATTGGCGTGGATGTGGAGAGAAAGGAACACTTCTTCACTGCTGGTGGGAATGCAAGCTAGTACAACATTTTTGGAAAGAAGTTTGGAGAACACTCAATGAACTAAAAGTAGACCTACCATTTGATCCTCCAATTCCTCTCCTAGGTATATACCCAGATGATCAAAAATCATTTTATGACAAAGACATTTGCACCAGAGTGTTTATTGCAGCTCAATTCATAATTGCCAAGATATGGAAACAGCCCGAGTGCCCATTGACCCATGAATGGATTAACAAATTATGGTGTATGTACACCATGGAATACTATGCAGCCATAAAAAATATGGAGACATCTCATCTTTTATGTTTACCTGGATGGAGCTGGAATGTATTCTTCTTAGTAAAGTATCTCAAGAATGGGGGAAAAAGTATCCAATGTACTCAATACTACTATGATATCAATATATAATCACTTACACATTCATATGAATGGTAAAACATAACTATAGTCCAGAAAGTAGAAGGGAAAAGGAGAGAAAGGGGAGGGGAATGGGGAGGGGGGAGAATGGAAGGTATTTTGGAGGGGAACCTCACCTAATGTGCATGATGCAATGGTACATTTCAAAACTATTAAGAAAAGAGTATAATTGCGATGGATGTGTTAATCAGTTCAATGTGAGCATTTCACATTGTGTATCAAATTAGTACACTGAACCTAATAAGTGCATCAATGTACACAGTTATGATTTAATAAAAACAAAACAATTAAAAAATTTAAAAAAAAATCACTTCAATTTCTGGACTTCTGTTTTCCCATCTTGGAAATGAGCAGATGGGACCAGATTAAGTCAAAGTCTCCATCTAGCTCTTGCTGTTATCTGAGTCATCACCTGCATCTTCTGGGCTGTCCATGGTCCTTGGAAGGAGGTCCTGGTTTGTCAGAGAAAGATAGAGGAGAACAATTAAATGCCTTTTTTTGTTTCACAGCTGGAAAGCAACAGACCTTGTAGCCTGGACTCGGAAAACATCTTGGGGTTGTTTCCTTCCCTTCTCTGACCCCTCTGTGGGGCTGGGGCTGGGAGGTGCAAACACAGGTCATGCAAGCAGCCACCTCATGGCCAGGCCTTAGCCTCAGCCAGAACATGGTAACCCCTGTGCTGGGAGCTTCCCTCCCTTATGCCCAGCTCAGGCCTCTCCTCCCTGTGTTAAGGGTTCACATGCCTTCCCTGCATGCCTTTCACTATCAGGCCACAACACTAGATGTGATCCCAACAGCCCCTTGGGCTCACTGTTGCACAAAGCCAGGTTGAGGGAGAGAGAAGCTCCCTGCTAAGAGGAGCCTTCTGCTTCCACCCCTCTCCCCATCCAGGCCTTCTTCTATCAATTCTCACTCTAACACTCATATCAGAAGCTCCCACATTGTGTACAGGCACTGAGGGAAGGGACTACTGAAAGGATAGAGCCCATGTGACCGACTTCCCCTTCCTCATTACATCTCAATTGCAATGATCTGCATCTCATGTTTAGAAAGGAGAGCCCCGGGCACTGTCCTTGGTCATAGTGCAAGTTTAACTCAAGTGACCCTGAAACCAACTGAAAGACACAAAACTCTGTTCTCCTGCTGGCCCTGCTAACTGGATAACTGGCTGATGCCAAGAAGAGAATACTTTAAATCTAGAACCATCAGGAGATCAAGGGTAGGTGGGAAGACTTGCTCCATGGGAGGTTGTGAGGGTTTAGGAAGAAGCTCACCACACTGTGAGCTCCTCAGAAGAAATATGGTCCTGACTGTCTTAGTATGGAAGGTAAAAAGCAGATTGATTGGGGTGGGGGATGAGCTGCCATTTTAGGTGAAGAAAAAGAATTAGTCATTCCCCTTCCTCCCACTTCCACAGCATATATGGGTACACACACATACACATATACAAATGGGTAAAAGAATAAAATTAAAGTTGAAATTTCTACCAGATTGGTAAATAGGCTATGGAGAATTTTAAATAGTTTTGAGTAAGGTTTCCAAAGAAAGGAGGAGTATGCCTTCACAACAATTTTTCTCCAGAAGGATTTTGGGCTCCTTTACTATGGTCATTTTTCAACTTCTCCACAAAACACCAATATGATGTCTAGTCAGACACCACATTCAAGTGCCCTTGAAGATGGTTCCAGGACACACAGCAACCTAACCAAGGGTTTATGTGTTTATTCTTTGTAGTATTCTACAAATATCTGAGGTGGCTTTCAGCTGAAATAGATAAGGTAACATGTTAACATATGATTAAAAAATTTGTTGAAGGAAAGATAGCAGAAAAATGGCCACTAGGAAGTTCCAAGCTTTTTTTAATCCACAGAAAGGTTTAAAAAAACAAGAAAGAAAGAAAGAAACTTTTTGAAACAATTTTATCAGATTACTGGAAAATAGTCAAAGGTTTACATCAACCACGTGAATTCATGACCAAGAAAAAGCCATCTTTAAAATGGCAAGAAAGTTTTGTGGTGACTTTACTCACCCTGCCCCACCTCTTCCCTGGTGTGGTGGCTGTCTGGGTCTTGAAGAAGCAGCATTCAGCCTAGTCTCTAGTTCCTTCCCTTGAACTAAAAGAATCAGAGCAGACATTACTTGCTAAATGTACACTTCTCTTCTATACCATCTGGAAATACCTGATGGACTGACTTAGTATTCTGTGTCACATAACACAGAACATAGGTGGGAGAAGTGGACATTGTTCATAAAAGCTATAAGATGTGTACAGACCCAGATGCCTGAGATGAAATATGAGACCATCTAAGACCCAGATGGAACTATATTCCTTGAGAAATTAGGATATTCAGAAGCAGCTCTGTCTCCTGTATATGCTCAGGCAAGATGCACACTCAGAAAGTCCTGAGAAGACTTTAAACTTTCACCTCACACTGGTCCCTGGGCTCTGACCAGGCTTCACTAATTTTGAAAGAGTGCACAAAGACATTCAGCAAAGACTAGGAAATCCCTTAGCTTTCAAGGAGATCTATGTCCAAACTTTACCTGAACACAAAGTAAAGGAACAGAGACTTCAGTGATTACATATGACAAGGAACAGTCTTGTAAGAAACAGTTTGAAAGAGTCTCAAACCACTAGACTGCTGTGGGATTCAACAATTTTTCATAAAACCATCAGCCTCCAGGGAAGGGAAAGATTCTGAATGTTGGAGTTACCAGATTAATGCAGTGAGATGCCCAATTTTCACAAACACATACACACACACACACACACACACACACAAACACACACACTAACACACCCAAAACCCACAAGGTATACGAAAAAACAGAAAAGCATGGCTCACTTAAGTAAAAAAAGAAATTTGGGCAGAAATCATCCCTGAAGAAGCCCAAACATCAGATTTACTAACAAAAAGTATAAAACATGCTCAAATTACTAAAAAAAGACATGAGCAAAATCAGAGATTATGAAAACAACGTATGAACAAAATGACAATATTAACAAAGCAATCAGAATTTTTGCAAGTACCAAATAGAAATTCTGGAGCTTAAAGTACAATAACTAAAATGAAATAGTCACTGTGGGTGTGTCAGCAGCAGATGTGATTTCAACAGGCAAAAGAATGAGGAGTGAACTTGAAGATGGGACAATTGAAATTATTTCATCAGAGGAGTATAAGGAAAAGAAAAGGAAGAAAAATGAGCATAGCCTAAAACACCTGTGGTATACCATCAAGTAGACGAACACACATTTTGAAATTCCCAGAGAAGAAGAGAAAGAGGAAAGAAAAAAAGATGATTGAAAGAAATAATGGCTGAAAATGTCTCACATTTGCTTCTACACATGAATTTACAAATTCTAGACATGAACTCTAAGTAGAATAAAGTCCAAGATACCCATACCAATACAAAATATAATAAAATTTTCAAAAGACAAAAAAGAATCTTGAAAATATTAAGAGAAAAGTGACTCATAACATACAAGAGATTCCCCATAAGATTATTAGCAGATTCATCATCAGAAACTTTGGATGTCAGATAGCAGTGGGAATATTTTTAAAAAGAATAAAGAAATGAGAAGGTAGCTTCAAGTACTGAAAGAAAAATGACCAGTAAACTGAGATTTTATATTCAAAATATTGTCTTTCAAAAATGAGAAAGTAATTAAGACATTCCCAAATAAACAAAAACTGAGAGTTCATTACATGCCCTATAGGAAATGCTGACAGAAGTTCTTGGAGTTAAAATGAAAGAAAACTAGACAGTCACTCAAAGTCATATGAAGAAACAAAGCTCTTTGATAAAGGCAAATACATAAGCAAATATAAAGCTCATACTATTGTAATCTTGATTTTTAATTTTGTATTACTTTCTACAGGAATTAAAAGAACAAGGCATAGCTCAGTGCCCATAGCACAGTGGTTACAGTGCCAGTTATATGCACTGAGGTTGGCAGGTTCGAACCTGACCCAGGCCAGCTAAACAACAATGACAACTGCAACAAAAAATAGTCCAGCATTGTGGCACCTACAGTCCAAGCTACCTGGGAGACTGAGGCATGAGAATTGCTTAAGCCCAAGAGTTTGGGGTTGCTGTGAGCTGTGACACCACAGCACTCTACCAAGGGCGACATAATGAGACTTTGTGTCAAAGGAAAAAAAAAAAAAAGAACAAGGGGGGCAGCGCCTGTGGCTCAAAGGAGTAGGGTGCTGGCCCCATGTGCCCGAGGTGGCGGGTTTAAACCCAGCCCCAGCCAAAAACAAAAAAGAAAAACAAACAAACAAAAAAGAACAAGGCATAAAATCATTATAAATCTGTGTTGTTTGCCACACAATGTACAAAGATAGCCTTTCTCAAAACAAATCAAAACAAAGTCAATAGCAAAAAGGCAGAGGCAAGTCCTTTTTTATCAGTAATTACTTAAAATGTAAAAGAATTAATCTCCCCCAATCAAAAGGTGGAGACTGACAGAATGGAAAAAACACTTAATTCACCACCTTGTAAACTATCTACAGGAAATTCACTTTACATCTAAAGACACAACAGGCTGAAAATGGAAAGATTGAAAATGTATTCCATCTAGATATTAACCAAAGAAAGCTGGGATGACTATGAATATCACACAAATATAGACTTTAAAAAATGTTCAAAGTAGGGCGGCGCCTGCGGCTCAGCGAGTAGGGCGCCGGCCCCATATACCAAAGGTGGCGGATTCAAACCCAGCCTCGGCCGAACTGCAAAACAAAAAAATAGCCAGGCGTTGTGGCAGGCACCTGTAGTCCCAGCTACTCAGGATGCTGAGGCAAAAGAATCGCCTAAGCCCAGGAGTTGGAGGTTGCTGTGAGCTGTGTGACGCCACGGCACTCTACCGAGGGCCATAGAGTGAGACTCTGTCTCTACAAAAAAAAAAAAAAAAAAAAAAGTTCAAAGTAGAATTTTAAATCAAAAACAGAGAACCTTACATATTGATAAAAAGGTTTATTAATCAAGAAGATTAAGTATAAGCATCTATGCATCCAATTATAGAGACTCAAGGAATATGAAGCAAACATTGGCAGAAAAGTAGGAACAGATTGCTTACAATAATAGTTGGAGACTTCACTACCTCACTCTCAATAATAAACAGAACAACCAGACAGAAGGACAATAAGGAAACAGAGGGGTTGAACAGTACTATAGATCATCCAGATATCACTTGGACCTAACAGAACACTTTATCCAACATTGGCTGAGTATACATTTCCCACAAGGGTACATGGAACATTCTCTAGAATAGATATTCAATATATTCAGCCTCAAAAAAAGTCTTAATAAATTTTAAAACATTAAAATCATACAAAGTATCTTTTCTAATCACAAGGAAATGAAACTAAAAATTAATAACATAAAGAAAACTAGAAAATGTGTAAATGTGTGGAAATTAAGCAACACATTCAAATAACCAATGAGCCAAAGAAGTCAAAATTGAAATTAGAAAATATTTTGAAACAAATGATATTGAAAACACAACATACCAAATCTTATAGGAAACAGTGAAAGGGATGCTGAGGAAAAAATGTGTGGCTATAAGTGCTTACATTATAAAAGAAGAAATATTTCAAATCTACAACCTAACTTAATGCCTTAAGAAAGAAGAAACTAAAAGCAAATCTAGCAGAAAGAAGATAAATAATAAATATGAGATCAGAGATAAATGAAACAGAGAACAGGAAAACATGAGAGAAAATCAATAAAACTAAAAGCTGGTTCTTCAAAAAGATGAACAAAATTGAGGAAACTTCAAGTACATTGTCTAAAAAAAAAAGAAAAAAGATTCAAATAGCTAAACTCAGAAAAAAAAAAGTGGGGACATTAGCACCAAATATACAGAAATTAGAAAAAGGATTAAAAGAGAATAATATTATGAACATTTATACACTGACATATTGGATAAGATAGATAAAAATTTTTAACTTCTAAAAAACATAAAATCTATCACAACTGACTCATACAGAAATAGACCTATAACTAGTAAAGAGATTGAATCATTTATGGAAAGTTTCCAAAAAAGAAAGAAAGAAAAAAGAAGGAAAGACATTCCTTCTTTGAATTTGTATGTCCCATACAATATGCTGCTCCATTTGGGAAAGTTGCATTTAGAAACTATGCAAAGAAAGAAAGACCCCAGAGCCTATGGCTTCACTGGTGAATTTAACTAAATGTTAAAGAAAAAATAAGAACAACACTCAAATTCTTCCAAAAAATTGAAGAGGAAACACTTCCTAACTCATTCTATAAAGCCAGTAATCCTTTTATACCAAAGCCAGAAAAAGAAACTGCAAGCAAACTACAGACCAATATTCCTATTAATATTGATGCAAAATCCCTAAGTACTAGCAAGCCAAGCTTGGCAGCATGTTAACAGGATTGATTATACTAAGATCAGGAACAAAATAAGGATGTCCATTTTTGGTACTTATGTTCAACATAGCACTTGCATTTCTAGCCCAAGCACTTAGGCAAGAAAAAGAAAGAAAAGGCATTCAAATTGGAAAGGAATAAGTAAAATCATCTCTGTTCACAGATGGCATGATCTTATATGTAGAAAACGCAAAAGATTATACACACACACACACACACACACTATTAGACATAAATGACCTAAAAGATGTCTTGTGTTCATGGATTATAAATCTGAATATTATTAAGATTATGATACTGTACAAAGCAATCTACAGAGTCTAAGTAACCTGTTAAAAGCCCAATCGTGTTTTTTGCAGAAATAGAAAAGTTTATCCTAAAATTCATATGAAATCTCAAAGGATCTTACATAGCCAAAACAATACAGAAAAATAATTTGGAGCCTTTACATTTAATGATTTCAAAACTTACTACAAAGCTAAAACAAAAGCAAACAGTGCCATATTGGTATAAGGATAGACCTCTGCACCAATGGAATAGAGCAGAAAGCCCAAAAAACCCTCTTTCACCATTAGTTGAAATTCAACAAGCGTTTGAATAACATCCAATGAGAAAGGAAAGTCTTTCCAGCAAACAGTGCTGAGAAACCTACATATCACAGGTAAAAGAGTGAAGCTGCACCCTTACCTTATACCATATACAAAAATTAGCTCAAACTTGACCACGGACCTAAATGTAGGAGCTAAAACTATAAAACTCTCAGCTTCCAGTATAGCCAGAGACATTAGTTAACACACACTCTACTCTCTCTGACGGGGAAGCAGTGCACTACAAGAGACTGAACTGAGCATTCAAATTTTGCTCACAAAAAAAAGCCGGGAAAATTGTATTAGTTCTTTTAAAAAAAAAAAAAAAAGTTAATACAAAATTATGGCAAAAAAAGGAACTTAACTTTAGTAACACAGCTGGAACAATCTGCAGCGGTGGGAGAAAAGGTTTAATTTCCTTGATTTTCTGTGGTTGTTGGTTGTTTGCTAGTTCACGGTGATGGAAGCTGCATACTTTTTCAAAGGGACGGAGAAGCTGCTGGGGGTTGGTTCTCCCGGCAGCAACCTGACACAGAACAAGGATCTGGGGCTTTTCCCACTGTCCTGAGATCTGAGTGGGACATACTTTTGAAGGATGTGCAATGTAATGTTCAATTGTAAGTGTGACAAAAATTGACAAGCAGGAAGCATATACACTCTCAGTGAGAGAAGCATGTTTGTCTCCAAGACACATTTTATTTTAAAGACGTGGTGCCACCCTTCTGCTGAAAGCAATCATTCTGCTATTGAAGCCTGCTAGGGATTTTTTTGATCACTTCAAAGCTTCTTTTATTCTCGTAAGAGTTGCATGAAGTCTTCTAACCAAGGATACCCACATCGGAATTTCCTAGAAGAAATAGTTTCTAAATGCAACTTTCCCAAATGGAGCAGCATATTGTATGGGACATACAAATTTTGACTGTTGGTACTTACATACTCTGGATTTCCCAGAGAGTCCAGAAATCCAATCAGCCAGATCAAACCCTGGGAATGCTGGTGAGGGAGCTTGACCCAGCAATTATGGACCAATTCGATATGAAAGTTGATGTTACAGCAAAGGATGTCACTCGTGAGAGTGGAATTTGTAACCTGATAACAGGCTTTGTCACTGATGCCACATTGTTCAATCCTTGTGAGTATTTGATGCATGGAATGAAATCAGATGGAACTGATTGGTCTATTCACATCATTCCAGAACCAGAATTTTCTTATGTTAGCTTTGAATCAAACTTAACTCAGACCTGACCAGGAAAGCTGTGGAAGTCTTTAGGCGAGGAAAATTTGTGACCACCTTGATTGTTAATCAGAGTTCTAAGTTTCACACAATGCTTTCTTCACCCAAGAAGATTAAGGGCTGTAAACATCTGGAGTGTCAGAGTGTTGTGTTCAATGATTCCAATTTTGTTTTTACCAGTGTTGCTAAGAAGCAGCAACAGCAGCAGAGTTGACTAAGAAAAATGAAGAAAAAACACAAAAGAGAACACATATAGAAGGTGGTGGCTGCTTTCTAGATGTTAATACTAGGGGCAATGCTTTCCATAACCACCATCTTGTACTTGCGAAAAACCCTAGATATAAAGATAAGTGCAATCGTTTTGAATTGTATGCATTATCATATCAAGGAGTCAGATACCTTGCATGAATGCTCTCTTCTGTGTTTAGGCATTCTATGCCACTCTTGCTGTGAAATTGAAGTACATGTAGAAAAAACCTTTTACTATATGAAACTTTACAACACTTGTGAAAACAATTCAGTTTGGTTATGCACAGTGTACACTTTCTCCAGGTATCCTCCAAAATTCCCCACAGACAAGGCTTTCATCCTCATTAGGTGTTGGCCTCAGCCTAACCATCTGGGACTGTTCTTTTAAATTGCTGCCAGAATTTTACATCCCATTACCTCCACTTTTTAGAACTTATTCTTTAATAATGTTATTGGAACAATTTCTACTTCATACAGATATTTTTTGCAACAGCAATTAAAGTTAGGTCCTCTTAAGAAAGTGATTTCAGTTACTTACTTTGTGTATTATTATTTTAACATTATTGGTCTGTGCATTTGCTCCTATAACTGATTTCTTCCTTCACTCTGGTGTCTCCCCCAAGCCCTCCCAATAAAGCAATACACTGTCAACACCGTGGGTTTATATGCAAATCTTCCACCCCAGGTGGGGAAATCGGAGATGGTCCCTGGGCATAAGGACATGGGCCTCTTTTTTATTGGTATGGGTTCTTTTGGATGATAGTAACAAAAATAAACTTCTCCAGCAGTGATTAGCAGGGAAGAGCCACAGAGAATTGTAGGTGGATATTAATGTGTACTGGGTGAACTGTGCTCCTCAGTAAATGAGATTAACCTTTATTAACTTGCTAAGTAGTAGTATAAAAGGATTTTTATTGCTAAAATGATTACCAAGAAAGTTTAGCATAAAGTTTATACTAGGTTGAGTAAGTCAGGTCAGCGTGGATCATTGATGTTAATTCTTTTATTTTCTTTTCTTTTCTTTTTTTTTTTCAGTTTTTGGCCGGGCTGGTCCTGAACCCGCCATCTCTGGCACACGTGGCCGGCCCCCTACTCCTTGGAGCCACAGGCACCACCCGATGTTAACTCTTACTTTAGTAGCCATTTCCACTAATAATGTCCTGTACATCTTGGTTCAAAGCAAAATCAATGTCTTTTACATCTTGTGACTTCAAGCTCTGTGACTTTGTGATGCAGGTGAGTATTCCTCTGTTCTCTAAGGATGGTTTTCTTTTACCATGGAATTTACAGGATCAGTGAGCAACTGCCCAGAATGAGAATCATCCAGTTTATTCAGATATTTCATGGAATAACTGATGTTATTCCATGAAACCAAATGTATGAAATAAAAAAGTAAAACATACAAATTCTAAAGTACTCAATGGGAAATGACTAAAATATAGGCTTTGAAGAGTTGACATCTTTTCACTATATTTGTAAATACTGTGGGATATAAGCAACTAAGTGAACAGCAAAGTTGACTAAATTTTGTATTTCTTCTCTTTGCTATATTTTGATAATTACTGGATTGATACAGTGATGTTTTGTTCCCTCAATATTTATAAATGAAATACCTTTTTTTAGTGTTTCTAAACATAAAATCTACTTAGTTTCAAAGCAAGTGGTATGGAATATTTTCGACTTATTTTAAGCATGTTGATTGAAAGTTTCACTGAGGAAGTTTTCAGACAGTGTGATCGGTTTGATTCTGCAGTGAGCATAGCACCTAACATTTTCAGGTGCTCTCCTTTGAGGACCAATGCTCAAAGTTTCTTCAACAGTATCCCAGTAGATCTGATTGTTGGCTTGAGGTCTGATTGTTTTTTCCTAATAGATTTAAGAATTCTGATTAAAAACCTGCACATTTGTGTAGAACAAAGTCTTGAAAATAGAAAGCTAGATTGAATAGTAATCTAAATTAATCTCAGTATGACAGAGGGGGGAAGGCTTTGGTGCCATAACTCCTCCCTTCATTGGTGTTGGACTTAAATCAGTTGAAATGTATTGCTGTACCACAATTTTAAGCTTCAATATAAATTTAATTGTCTAGTGACATAAAAAAACACCTACACAACTCTTAAAACAATAATATCAGGAAAAAGTTTCAGAACCTTGGATTTGGCAATGGTTTCTTGACTGTAACAGCAAAAGCCCAGATATCAAAAAAAGAAAATACATAAACAGGATTTCATCAAAATTAAAAACTTACATGCATCAAAGGACACTACTAAGTGAGCAAAAAGACAACCCATGCTATGAAAGAAAATATTTGCCTATATCTGATAAGAGATTCACATCCAGAATATATAAGCTCCTACATCTCCACAGCAAAAAACAAACAACTGGATTCAAATAACGGGCAATGGAATTGCTGACATGTGGCCACAGCCAGAGCAAGCCTCAGGATGGGCCGCTGCTCCCAGCTTGGCTCTGTACTCGGCCAGATGTCCTATTCCTCCTACTCTACCGAGCCCACCAGGAAGGGACCTGCCTGCAGCCCCTAGGGAGCCATCGGCCTGGGGACTGGCATGACCGCCTTAGCTAAGTGGAGGGGGGACGCCATGGTTTGGCCTGAAAGGTGTCAGTGCCTGGTGACCCACCTCCCTGGGAACCCCTTGCAGGCCAGCCTCACAAGAAGGCCCAGGAGGGCAGGTCAGGCCGACACACTGCCCTCGTCCCTGCCGGGTGGAGCAGCTGGGCCGACTCCCAAGGAGTAAGACTCTGGCCCAGGCTAAAGCAGGGCAAGGTGCCTGGGGGCATTGGTTAGAGCTGGAAGAAGCACCACAGTGGAGAGTTATGTAAACCTTATTTTATAAAGCTAATGGGATTTGTTGCAGAAGAAAGAAAACATTACATTGTTTATCCATCCCCACACCAAGGGCTCACAGTGACTCAGTTGTGTGACACAGGTGACATGAAGGTGTTACCCCAGAGCAGGATCCTAACAATGGACCCGCTTTGAGCTCTGCTTTAGCATTCTAAGACCCTTCCACGTCCTCCCAGTTGGAAAGCACTTAGCGGTCTACAGACACAATTGGTTTTGTTTCTCCTGGCCGTAAAGATTTATCTGGGTGGCCAAATGAGGTGTCCTCCTCGGTGCTGTCCTCGCCATCCCATCATCAGGCCAGTGCTCACAGGGAGCTTGGAGAAATTTTTTGGAGCTCTTGTGTCCTGGCTACCTCAGAGGTTGGACGGCCTTGTCTTCCTGCTGGACAGTGCCATGGATGAGCAGTGACACCAGGTACTGCCCATTCTTCACTGTGGTCGGCGTGCAGGGCTTTTTCAGGTGCAGACGCTTCTTTAAGACCAAGCGCTGCTGCAGTCTGGCAGGAGCTCTCTAACTGAGAGTGCTATCCTCAACTGCAGGAAAGTCTGTCTCCACTGTGGTTTCTGAGAAGCTGCTGGTGAAGAATCTGTCAGTTAAGGCTTCAAATTGAAATTCCCCTAGTCTTAAAATCTCTGCACAGGAGGTGAAGCTTCCATAAAGCCGCCACAAATCAAGCTGCCCAGAGCACCAGTTTCATCTGCCCCAAGGCAGCAGAGACTGCCCTCGGACAAACTGCCCTCTGCTCCGTGGCTTCAGGTTGACGTGTGCACTGTGAGGACAGATGCTCACAAGACTCTCACCGCCCTTTGTGCTAAAGAGGGGAGATGTGCGTCTATTTGGTGCACCCAATACTTTGGTGCCTGTGGCTACTTATTTTCACCTGGTACCGTAGGCGTTCAGCTGTCAGTGTGGGGCATTTTATTTTTGCTTACAGGAGCCCTCCTATACCCAGCCCAGCCAGCATTCCAGGCTCTACCAGGCACACCGCCCCCTAAGGAATCCTCATGCCTCTCTTTCAGGGAAGCATGAGGATGATTTGCAGGTTTCTAGATATTTAGCCCAGGAATTAGAGATCAATTTCTTAATTATAGTACAGTTAAAGATTCTGAGGGTAAAATACTTGGTGATAGGAGCTAAAAGAAGTGAGCAGATGTTGTTTATTCTGTTGTTCTTTGGGTGTTTCAAGAAATAAGCAAGTGGAGGTTAATCAAGGAAGAAGAGAAAGAGGGATTTTTAAAAACATTATTTTATTATTTTTTAAGTTCAATATGCAAACATCCATTGTATGCCATTAACAATTAGAGAATTAAAGTTAACATGACAACGTAAAATATGAAATACTTAGAAATAATTCCTCAGAAATATATACTGTTTCTACATGGAAAATTTCTAATTATTATTGAAAATATAAAAAGACATATATCTGTATGTATTGCAAAATTGTTATGGATTTTTTAAATTTTTTTAGGTATTCCTTCTAACTCTAGTTGTTGTCTTTTTAGGGATGTGTCCTTATGGTAAAAGGAGTTGTTGTCATCAGTATAGCAAATTCAGTTTGCTCCGGGGCTTTAGGATTGTAGCAAACAGCTGGCCCTCTGGGAGGCACACGTTTCTGATATTGGGTGTTATTATAAATGCAAGTACCTTCAGGCTTTCCTGTACATTCATAGTAAGAGTAAATCAATAACACAATCTTTACAGTTTATCTAGTTTGGGTTGCCTTTTGGATACATTTTTCACAACTTTAATCATGTCTTACCCCTAAGATGAAAGAAGGAAAGTGAAAAAGTCCAAAGCCAAGGATCAGTAATAAGTCCCACGCCGCCGCTGCTCATCCTCGAGCTTCTGCCGTGTGTAGACCAGTCAGCTCCTGGCATGTGACTGGGGCAGGGCTGGAGCCTGTTTTTTCAGGGTACCATGGTGAGGATGTTCTGGGTGTCATTGGACCATCCATTCCTCATCGCTGGCTGGTATCACACGTTGAGTGATATATCCAGGCATGGCTGCCATTCACCTTCACTGCTGTTGGTGTAGACAGGATCACCAAGTAGGGGCCTTTTCACCATGGTTTCAGCAGTTTCAGGCTCCAATCTTTAATCCACACCTGGTTACCTGGAGAGTGGGGATGGACTGGGGGTGATAAACTAACAGGATATCTATCATTCACCCATTCTGAAATCTTTTTTTCATTGTTTTTCCCAGTGACATTAGTTGGTTAGTAAGTCTCAGTAAATTTTGTTTCTTACAGTTCCCCTAAGGTCCCTGGTAAATTTCCTAAAATGGGAGGGGTCCTGTGATATAGTATTTTATAGGGTGAGTAACCTATTCTGTTTGTTTGTTTTTTGAACTAGGTTACATTGATTGCATTTGTTAGGTAAAGTCCCTCTTCTAGTTGTGCCCTGCCCCCAAAAGGTATGTCACACACTGTGATCCCAGCCCTCTCCTTCCTTCCCTCTCTCTACTCTCCCCTTCCCCTACCCCCTACTGTGTACTAGGTCATTAATTGTCCTCATATCACAATTGAGTACATAGGATTCTTGTTTCTCCATCCTTGTGAAGCTTTACTAAGAATAAGGTGTTCCACTTCCATCCAGGTTAATGCCAAGGCTGTAAAGTCTCCATTTTTTTTAATGGCTGAATAGTATTCCATGGTGTACATATACCTCAGCCTGTTAATCCATTCCTGGGTTGGTGGGCATTTAGGCTGTTTCCACATTTTGGTGATTGTAAATTGAGCTGCAATTAACAGTCTAATGCAAGTGTCCTTATGGTAAAAGGAGTTTTTGTCATCTGGGTAGATGCCCACTAATGGGATTACAGGATCAAATGGGAGGTCCAATTTGATTTCTTTGCAGGTTCTCCATACTTCCTTCCAAAAAGTTTGTATGTATTACTTTGCAGTCCCACCACCATTGTAAAACTCTTCCCTTCTCTTCACATTCAAGCCAGCACCTGCAATTTTGAGATTTTGTGATGTGGGCCAGTCTCACTGGGGTTAGATGATATCTCAGGGTGGTTTTAATTTGCATTTCTCTAATAATTAGGGACAATGAGCATTTTTTCTTATGTTTGTTAGCCATTCATCTGTCTTCTTTAGAGAAGGTTCTATTCATGTCTATTGCCCATTGATAAATGGGATTGTTGGCTTTTTTTCATGTGGATTAATTTGAGTTCTTTGTAGATCCTAGTTATCAAGCTTTTGTCTGATTCATAATATGCAAATATCCTGTTCCATTGTGTAGGTTATCTATTAGCTTTGGTTGTTATATCCTTTGCTGTACAGAAGGTTTACAGTCTAATAAAGTGCCATTTGCTTATTTTTGTTGTTACAATTGCCTCAGAAGTCTTCTTCATAAAGTCTTTCCCCAGGCTGATATTCCAATGTTTTTCCAATGCTTTTCTTGAGTAATTTTATCATTTCATGCCTTAAATTTAGGTCTTTTATTCATCTTGAATCAATTTTTGTGAGTGGACAAAGGTGCAGGTCCAGTTTCAGTCTTTTACATGTGGATATCCAGTTCTCCTAGCACCATTTATTGAATAGGAATTCTTTCCCCCAGTGTGTATTCTTGTTTGGCTTATCAAAGATTGGGTGGTTGTAAGATATTAGTTTCATCTCCTGGTTTTCTTTTTGGTTCCAGATGTCTGTGTCTCTATTTTTGTGCCAATACCATGCTGTTTTGATCACTATGACCTTGTAGTATAGCCTAAAATCTGGTTAGGCTGATGGCCCTGGCTTTGTTTTTATTGCTAAGAACTGCCTTAGCTATATGGGGTTTTTTCTGGTTCAAAACAATACACAGAATTATTTTTTCCAAGCCTTGAAAATATAATGTTGTATTTTAATGGGGGTGGCAATAAATCTGTATATTGCTTTGGAATGTGTAGCCATTTTAACAATGCTCAGTTTTACCAGCCATGAGCATGGTCTGTTCTACATTTATTAATATCTTCTGCTATTTCTTTTTTAGGGTTTCATAATTTCCTTTATAGAGGTCCTTCACCTCTTTATTTAGGTATATTCCTAGGTATTTCATTTCCTTTGAAGCTACTGTGAAGGGGATTATGTCCTTGATCAGCATTTCATCTTGGCTGTTATTAGCATATCCAAAGGCTAGTGATTGATGGACATTGATTTTATATCCTGAGACATTATTATATTTTTTGATCACTCCCAGGAGTCTTGTGGTTGAGTTTTTAGTGTTCTCTAATTATTAGAGCATATTGTCAGTGAAGAGTGAGAGTTTGACCTCCTCTCCACCCATTTGGATGCCCTTTATTTCCTTCTCGTGCCTAATTATATTGGCTAGAAATTCCAGAACTATATTAAATAGTAGTGGCGATTAAGAACAACCTTGTCTGGTTCCAGTTCTATGTGAAAAAGCTTTCCATTTTACTCCATTCAGTAAAACATTAGCTGTGGGTTTGTCATAGATGGCTTTGATCTATTTAAGAAATGTGCCACCTATGCCTATACTCTTCAGTGTTCAAATTAGAAATGGATGTAGGTTTCTTTCTTTTCTTTTCTTTTTTTTTTTTTTT
>CAUYRH010033697.1:0-20836 GCA_963574655.1 Perodicticus potto | reverse complement strand
AATTCCTGGGCTCAAGCGAGTCTCTTGCCTCCACCTCCCAAGTAGCTGGGACTACAGGCCTGATCTATATCTTTAAAAACTCCTTCTAGAATTAGGTGAATTATGGATTGCCAAATAGGTGGGATCAAGGCAAAGAGACCAAGGAAAAAGCTGGGGCAGGCACTGAAGCAGGGCACTGGGGAGGGCAGGGCAGTGGCAGTACAAGGACAAGAGTGAGAAGCCATGGATGGCTTCAGGTGTGCTCTGCAGAGCCAACAGCATCCTCTTACGACTGGGTGTGGAAGATGAAGTTGTAGCAACCAATCAAAGATAACGGGTGGCGCCCATAGTTCAGTGGGTAGGGTGCCAGCTACATATACCAGAGCTGGTGGGTTTGAACCCGGCCCAGGCCTGCTAAAACAATGACAACTGCAACACAGATAACACCCAAGCTTGGTGACTTGCACACTAGCAACCCACCTTCTCATTTTCTTCTGACAGGTCTTCCTTTGCCCATTCCCACCACATTCCAAGGACTGTGGATTGTGGGCTGGGCCTCTGGGCCAAAGAGCAATGGGCTCTTCACTTACCTTAACCAGACCTCCGATCACCCCTGACAGCCCTGAGGATACCAGGATCCCAAATATGTGGGGCTGGGGAAAGGCTTTAGCTCAACTCTTAAGCTGGATCACTGCCCACTTTACGGGTAGGGAGATGGATTCCCAAAGCACAAGACCCATAATCGCAGCACGAGTGAGTGGCCCAGAGGGAATTTTTAACCTCTCAACAACCAGTTTCAGATTATTCCCACCTCAAAATGAGGAGACAGCTAGGATAGGATGTCACCAACCCGGAGTCACACAGCTCATCTGTTAAGCATTCACTGGCCCAAACCTTTTGCGACATCAGTTCCCCAAACTGTCACAACCCTGTAAGATTCGAACTATCACTACCCTCATTTACCAGGGACAGGCCCTGGGGATCAGAGAGATGGAATTGTTCACCCTTAGGGACAGGTGGGGCCCCCAGAATGGTGGGGGGTGGGGTCAGAGCCCTGGGGGACCAGGGCAGTGGGCGATGTCGCACTTCCTTTAGCGACAAAGCCCCGCATGTCGAAGTGTCAAGCCCCATCTCCTCCCCCGACCCCAGCCTGGCCTCCCGAACTCTCCTGAACTGAAGAAGCCCAGGTCCGGCGCACTGAAACGAAGCCATAGCTGGGAAGTCTCGGGGGACTCCATCCCCACCCAAGGCGATTTCCGGGGGGAGCCACGACCCGGAAATGAATGAGTTGTCAAGGCCTGGAATCCTAGATGAGGTCAGGGGTTGGGAGAAGGGGCTGGGGCGGGGTCAGCAGGGTCACGGCAGGGTCCGGGGGTGGAAGGTCACAGGTCAGAGTGAGGGGCGGGGCCGGGTCTGAAGGGGCCGCGCAGGGTGCTGAAGGGCCTCGGGGTATACTAGAGGTGGGTGGGCCCTCGGCGCCATTTTGTCGAGCGGAGAGAGAGTACGGGCCTGGCGCCACCCTCACCATCTTCTGTTTCCTCCGTCGCTGCCTCAGCCACCGCCTCAGCCGACGCCGCCGCCGCCGTCACCACAGCCTCCTTAGTCGCCGCCGCACAGTAACTTCCAGCCACAGCACAGCCCACACTGATGGCACCACTGCCCCTCCGTCATTGGCCCGCATTCTAGCTCCGCCCCATAATGTGGACGCTCTGCACACTCCCATTGGGCATATCTGACTAACTCACACGTCCATTGGTCGCCACGCCTCCGCCCTTCGTAGTCAAGTCCGGTTGAGAGAGCAAAACCCCGCCCGGTGCTTGGAAGGGCTGGGAGGTGAGATCCTGCAGTGGGCGGAGGCCACGCTCGAGAAATCTCCTGGGAGTTGTAGTTCACCACTCCGCGAGGTTCCACAGAGTTCTACTTTTTCTAGTGTTTATTGAGTTTTTAGACCCTATCTCTTGAGGTTGTCACAAAAGCTGCAGAAGTCGGGGACTGCTCCTCCTTGAGGTACCAACCTTGAATTTAGCATATCTAGACAGCACTGGCCGCTTGAATTAACTTTGAACTGACAACTCAGACCCACTCGATTGAACATTTTTGTGGCTCCCTAATGCCCTAAGGATCCGGTCCCACTTCTTCGGCCCCAGTTACAGGCCCTGCTGGCCTCCCTTGCCCACCCTGTGTCCTTACTCATACCCACTCCATCCTCCTGGGCTCTCCCAGTCTCTATCAGTTTCTCCAGGAAGCTTTTGATTCTGATTGCTTCTTCCCAAAACCAAGTGAGGCACCTCCTTTGGGCTTCTACAGCCCCCACACCCCACCCCACCCCCGTGTCCCAACTGCCCAGGTACGTTATACTGCCCTTGTTAGACTGACAGCCCCTCCAGGCTAAGGGCAGGGCACTCAGTACATTTCAAGTGTTCAATAAGTTGCTAAGTGGAAACTATGTATTTTTGGTTACCCCAACAGTAACAAAGCAAATAGAAACGAACATTTCATTTTATAGTAGCCAAATGAGTCTCAGAGGGCTAAAGCCTTGCCCAAGGTCACACAGCCCATCCCAAAGGGCAAGTGGAGAATTTGAAACCCCCCAACTTTCCACAGGTTTCCCAGACCTGTAAAAGTTAATAGTATATGGGCTCGGCGCCTGTGGCTCAGCGGGCTAAGGCGCCAGCCACGTACACATGAGCTGGCGGGTTCAAATCCAGCCTGGGCCCGCCAAACAACAAGGACGGCTGCAACCAAAAAAAAAAAAAAAAAAAAAAAATGGCCGGGTGTTGTGGCAGGCGCCTGCAGTCCCAGCTACTTGGGAGGCAGAGGCAGGAGACTCGCTTGAGCCCAGGAATTGGAGGTTGCTGTGAGCTGTGATGCCACGGCACCCTATCGGGGTGACAGCTTGAGGCTCTGTCTCAAAAAAAAAAAAAAAAACGTTAATAGCATATGTAAGACACATGGAAAATTTGACATGTATTAGACATTTAATACTTCAAAATTATTGATAATTCTTTGGGGTGTGTTAAGTTTTGTGACTGTTTTAAAGAGCCCTTATCTTGATGAGATACATTCCGAAATATTTACAGAAGAAATAACCTAATGACTGAGATCAGCTTCAAAATAACCAGGATGGGACATGACAAGTTGCGGGTAGTTAGTAGAGCTGCGTACTGGGTAGACGGGGTTCGTCGTACTACTCTGTGGTCTGTTGTTGATGTTCAAAATTCTTCCTAACTGAAAAAAGCGTAAAAAGGAACTTGGGAAGGTCTGATTTCCACTCCCATCCAAACTTCTCCTCCTGGGGGAACCCCACAATTTGGAGAGCACTCACGTCCGCGTCTTTACTGCTCTAGCTTCCTGCAAAAACAGCATCAGGCAAGGTAGAGGAAAGGGAAATGCTTTAATTGGGTCCCGCCGGCAGCGTCGGGCTCCTCAATGGCTCAGCGACTTGCGGCCCTTGAGCATGCGGCGAAGGATGACCTGGACGCCAGAAGGCGTGCTCAAGCGCCGAATCCAGCCGTGCTTGTGCTTGCGTTTGATGTTGCTGGGCTGATACTCGTTTCCGCGTGCCTTGCCCCGCGCCTGCTGCAGGGTGGGAAGGGCCCAAATGTCCGGGAGCCCTAGCCAGGAGCAAGGTTGGAGCCACCTGCAGAGGTAGAGAGACGGCGAGATAAGTCAGACGGGGTGCAGTATGACCTGACCTCAGGGCTCAACATCTCTCAGCCTCAGCTTTTCCCATCTGTGCGGTACAGTCTGGCAGAAAAAGGCGCTCCGCTCCATAGACGCGCAAGGCATTGGCAAGTCCTATGGGCAGTAAACAGCTGGCCTCAGCCTCTGACACCGCCCTTTTTCACAAATTCGGGGTAGCGTACCCCTGAAGGACTCAGGACTCACCTGCCACCCAGCAGCGCCGCCGACCTACCCGCGGGACCCAACAAGAATCCGACAAAGATAGCCATGTCCAGCCGCCAGTCCCGCGATTCCGACAGCCTGCAGTTCCGGAGCCGCGGAGCAAAGGCTACTGGGAAATGTAGTTCCTCTTGCTTCGGAGACCCAGCCACCGGGAGTCCCCAAAGTTGTAGTTCCACGCCTGCGCGCCACAGGAGTGAGAGTCCGTGCCCTCGAGGTGGTGTAGTTCTTCATATCGAGCAGTAGGTGGCAGACGACTGTCACCTCATCATGCGCGTGCGTAGAGGACATCAAGTCCCGTCCTGTGCTAGGAGTTGCGGTTTCTTCTGCTGACCCGGAGAGGGTGTCCCTGGGTGGCGGTGGCACAGCTGGTAGCAACGGCAGGAAGCGGCTGGTTAGTCTTCCCAGCCCCAGCAGGAGCTGGGCAGATGGCACACAGCTGGCTGGCAGCTATTCCCCAGCCGAAGCCAAGTCTCCACCCCTTGGCAGGAAGCCCAGGAGGCTTGAGTTCAAGCTGGCTGGGTGTCCTTAGAATGGTCCCTGCTCCTCTCCAGACTTCAGTTTCTCAATCTGTAAAACTCGAGTATGGAAAGCTTGCCTTTAGCGATCTTACCCCCTTCTGGGCCCTAGAAAAATTTTCTTTCTTTCTTTTTTTTTTTGGTGGAGACGGAGTCTCAACTTTATCGCCCTCGGTAGAGTGCCGTGGCGTCACACACCTCACAGCAACTTCCAACTCCTGGGCTTTGGCAATTCTCTTGCCTCAGTCTCCCGGGTAGCTGGGACTACAGGCGCCCGCCACAACACCTGGCTATTTTTCTGTTTTGCAGTTCGGCCGAGGCCTGGTTTGAACCGGCCACCTTTGGTATATGAGGCCGGCGCCCTACTCGATGAGCCACTGGCGCCGCCCCCTAGAAAAATTTTCTAATACTCAGAAGAGAACATGCTCCTTCCCCTCCCCCGCCCGAGCTCACACTCTATTGCTCCTTATTGCCTCAGGGGAAATGTCCAGCTCTGCCAGCAGACATGCAAAGCCCTCTACACGCAGGCATCCTAAATTACAGCCACTCTCCTCTCTGCCTGTGTTCCCCAATCCATCCTTTAAAATCCTCTTCTCCAATCCTTGTTAGTCCCTTCCTTTGGCACAATGCTAACTTTTTTTTTTTTTTTTTTTTTTGCGGTTTTTGGCCGGGGCTGGGTTTGAACCCACCACCTCCGGCATATGTGGCCCGCGCCTTACTCCGTTGAGCTACAGGCGCCGCCCAGGCACAATGCTAACTTGATGGGGCTCTCCCAGCCAGGATTCTCCCTAGGGCTAGACCTGGGGCTGAGTCTGTACAAGTGCCCTTATATTACTCAGCTTGGAGCCGACCCAGAGGGGGCTTTGGGGAGTGCTTACTGAATGAATAAACTGTGTAGTCTTCCTGGAGTGCCTTGAGTGGGCAAGAGTGGGTGGCTGGCTGGACCTAAGGGAACTCTGGCAGCAAATTTCAGGGGATGGGAGCAGGCGGGCAGCAAGAATAAGCAATCCCTTATCCTCTGAAGCCCCTCTTACCTGCACCTTAATTTAGCGAAACACTACCACAACAATAACAATGCCAATAATGTATTGAGCATTTACTATATATAAGACACCACGATGGGTGCTTTACCTGTAGACCAAATTTATGAGAGAATTAATTTCATAGAGAAATAAACAGAGGCTCAGGGAAGTGACTTACCCAAGGTCACACAGCAAAGGTCAGAGGCTAGATTTGAGCTCTAGGCCCTCTGACTCTGGGCTTTCCTGGAGGCCTGCCTTAGCTCAGTCAGGAACACAGAGCTGGGGCCCTTCTCAGCCATCAGTTAAAGTGGCTGATTGTGAAATTCCAATTCCTTAATTATACATAGCTCCAAGACTTCTGTCTAAAGGTTTAGCAAATAACAGTTTCCAGGATTTGGAATCACAAAGCCGCGGGTTCAAGTCCCAGCTTTGTCCCTTGCCTGCTTTTAGGCCTTGGGGCCTTTATGAGCCTCAGTTTCCCCACCTGACATTGAAAAGGTCTAGCAATCTCTGCTTCTAGAATGTAAAGGTCAACAGAGAGAAGCCTGGGGGCTTCGTTTGGATAGGACCGTATTGTTCAGAGATAGGGACTGGCTGGGAAAACCCATTCGCAGCGAGAGAACCCCAGACGCCCATTCCCAGGAGTCCCGCAGACCTAAGGGTGCAACCCTATCTCCTTTGGGCCAGGCCCAAACCCTCCCTCCACCTCCTTGAGCCCCTAAAAGAGGAGGGGCTGTTGCTCCAAGATCCCGCCTCCATTCCGGAACTGCCGCCTCTGACTGGGCACCTAATTAGGCCAGATCACTCCGCAGTTACGGTAGGTCGAGGTGCCCGCCTGTCGGAGCGCGTCCCCGCCCCCGAAGGGGAGGAACTTAAAGGGCCGGCTCGCTCCGCGGTTGCCGGATGCCCCTGCACTGACTGTGTGGGGCCCGCGCCCGCAGGCGAATACGCTGCGTTCCTAACCCTGAGCCACCATGTAAACGGCGCTGGCAGGCGGACGCTGGCTTCTCCGCCCGAGACCCCTCCGCCTCAACCCAGCCAAGCCTGTGGCCCTAGATGAGGTGAGCGGGAAGCGGGCGCCAGGAGGGGAAATCGAGGCCTCCGGGGCCTCCACTTCAGGGTGAGGGGATTATCTGCACAGACCGCGTTCGGGCTCCTAGGAAGCCACGGAGCCCCACTGGCCCCGATCCCGCCGCAAGGATGATGGGCACTTGGGAGGCGGGGAGTAGGCTCTGGGAAGGGGGGCCAGCGCAGTGCATTTGCGCTTCCCTTCGCAATTAGGGATTAGAGCCCCATTCAAGGTGGAGGCACGGCCTACTTCCCCTGTAGTACGTCTGAGGCCACTGCTGGGCCAGTCTTTGGCGTGCCTTACCCTGGCTGTGCCAAGGCGGGGGGGCTCGGGGGTTTATTCTATATCTGGGCCCTAGACAATGTGGGTGCACTGAGCGGGTATCCCCCTTGAGTTATGTAACAGCCCGTAGTTGCCATGGACACGGGGGCGGGGGTGGCCCAGGGAGTGGGATGGAGGCCTGGAGGCCCCCAGCCAGGGCCTTGTTTTATCCGTCCTCCTTTCCATTGCTGGGAACTTGTTTTACAGATCACAGATCCCAGGCTATACAGGGAAGCTTCCTTCCAAACTGTCTGGGCCTCAGCCTGTTCCTCTGTGGCACAGGCCCAACACATCCCTGTCTTGGGGAGCTAGGTAAAGTCTTCGGGGGCTCAGTCCCCAAACCCCTCCCACAAGGCTTCATCTTTCATGGGTCGGATTCCGAGGCCAGAAGTGGGATGGGGAGTCACTGAGATTTGCACCATTCTAGATGCCTTAGGAGGCCCTCAAGATATGTGAGTTAGTGAAAGAAGAAGCATATGATAGAATGAATGGGCTTACAAGGGCACACTGATAAAAACTTCAGCTTTTGGGGGAGGAGGTGTCTTCAGGCTGGGCTATATTTGCTACAATGTGTCCCCTCCTCCAAGAAGCCCCCTGGACTTCACCACTTTCTGTGAACACCTATGGGGCCCTAACAGAACATCTTGGTGCCTTAGCTGGCCTTCCAGTCTGGCTCACTTGACCCAGGTGCAGGGAGTGGGTTCTGTAGGGGTAGAGGTGTCCCATTTAGATAGCCCCTGAGCTGGCTGCTGCCCCCACTCACAGGACACATCATGCTGACTGGGGTAACAGACGGTATCTTCTGCTGCCTGCTGGGCGCACCCCCCAACTCTGTAGCACCGCTGGAGAGCGTCGAGTCCAGCGATGGCTACACCTTTGTGGAGGTCAAACCTGGTCGTGTGCTGCGGGTGAAGCACGCTGGACCCTCCCCAACCCCCACCCCACCTCCACCATCACCACAAGATGCTGCCCAGGGGGACAGATCTGGCTTGGTCCACTGCCAGCGCCGGATCACTGTCTACCGCAACGGGCGGTTACTGGTGGAAAACCTGGGCCGAGCACCTCGAGCTGACCTTCTGCATGGGCAGAACGGCTCTGGAGAGCCACCAGCTGCCCTGGAGGTGGAGCTGACTGACCCAGCAGGCAGTGATGGCCGCTCGGGCTTGGGCAGTGCCAGCAGTGGCAATGGTAGTAGTGGGCGGCGGCGGCGAGCCCGACGCCCCAAGAGGACCATCCACATTGACTGTGAGAAGCGCATCACTAGTTGCAAAGGCACCCAGGCTGACGTGGTGCTCTTTTTCATCCACGGTGTCGGCGGCTCCCTGGCAATCTGGAAGGAGCAGCTGGACTTCTTTGTACGCCTAGGCTATGAGGTGGTGGCACCTGACCTAGCAGGCCATGGGGCCAGTTCTGCACCCCAGGTGGCTGCAGCCTA
This sequence comes from Perodicticus potto, assembly GCA_963574655.1. Taxonomy (NCBI): domain Eukaryota; kingdom Metazoa; phylum Chordata; class Mammalia; order Primates; family Lorisidae; genus Perodicticus; species Perodicticus potto. The sequence continues at coordinate 12,589 of CAUYRH010033697.1, read as the reverse complement.
CACCTTCTATGCACTGGCTGAGGACATGCGGGCCATATTCAAGCGCTATGCCAAAAAGCGAAACGTGCTCATTGGGCATTCCTATGGGTAAGTTAATCCTGGCATGGTGAGGGAGGATGAGGGGCCAGAAAAGTCCCATTAACATACAGGGCCAAACAGGGATTCTTGTCATCATTGCTGTTCTTTCACATTCTTTTATTCATTTATTGAGACAGAGGCTCACTCTGTTTCCCTCAGCTACAGTGCCCTGGCATCATAGCTCACAGAAACCTCAAACTCTTGGGCTCCAGTGATCCTCCTGCCTCAGCCTCCCATGTAGCTTGGACTACAGGCACCTGCCACAATACCTGGCTAGTTTCTCTATTTTTAGTAGAGATGGGGTCTCGTTCTTGGTCAGGCTGGTCTCGAACTTCTGAGCTCCAGCAAAAATCCACCTGTCTTGGTGTCCAGAGTCCTAGGATTAAAGGCATGAACCACTGCACCTAGGCAGCGCTATTGGCATTTGGGGCTAGCTAATTTTTTCTGTGAGAGACAGTAGGATATTTAGCAGTGTCCTTGGCCACTGTGTACTAAATGCCACTAGCACAATCATTTAGTGTTGATCACAATCATCAAAAACATTTCCAGACATTTCCAAATGTCCCTCAGTGGGCAGAATTACCCCTTACTGAGAACCACTGCCATGGACTAACTTCAAAAATTGGCTGCCCTAGAGATCCCTGTACCATCTGGAAGGACTATTTGTATTCCCATAAATTCTACATATTTACAAAAGCATAGATTTTTTTTGTAAAAGTAATTCACTTGCCTTTAAAGAGCTGGTAATACCATCTAAAACTTCCTCTGTGGAAGGCTTTGGGCATTGGGGACAAGCCCCACTGCCAATTGGCCCCATTTGCACCTTTACTCAAGAAGAAAGGCAAGATTAGATCAGCCAGACAGGTTATGAACCACTGTTTTAGAGATTGTAGCCCATGCAGTTAAGGCAAGAAAAGGAATTAAATTACATAAGTAGCTGAAAGAAAGGAATCCAAGCTGAGAGGTAACATAGCTCTTATTTATATGATAACACCCCCAAAAGTTGATGCTTATGATAAATGATTCCTTTAATTAGATGAACACCCATCTACATAGTTGCTGTGACCCTATAACAATGACATGAGGTCAACATATTTATCTCTTCAGAGATTTGAAAACTGAACCTTAGAGAGGTTAAGCAACCTGCCCAAGGGCATATAGTCATTGGCACAGACGGGTTTGTCTGAGTCCTGGATTCTGTCCCTGTTTACAGGAGAAGTTTGCAAACTTTTTTTTTAGATAGAGTCTCATTCTGTTATCCTGGAGTTGAGTGCTGTGCCAGCATCATAGTTCACAGCAACCTCAAACTCTTAGGCTCAAGTTATCCTCATGCCTTGGCTTCCTGGATAGCTGGGACTGCAGGCACCCACCACAATGCCTGGCTAATTTTTTTCTATTTTTAGTAGAGATGGGTCTTGCTCTTGGCAGCCTCCCATAGTACTAGGATTACAGGCATGAGCCGTCACAGCCACCCAGCCTGCAAACTTTTTCTTAAGGGGTCAGATAGTGAATATTTTAGGTTTGCAGGCCATACAATCTCTGTTGAAATTTCACAATTCTGCTGTTGTAGTGCAAAAGCAGCCAGACATGGCTGTGTATTTAAAAAATATCTTTCAAATCTCCAAATTTCTAAACTTTATTTATAAAACAAGCACTAGTTCACAGACCATCATTTTTGCCGACCTGTAGAGAATGAGGAACTTGACTCTGGGGACTTTTCAGGCTATACCTTTCTGCCTTGCATAAGGCAAACAGATGTGTCATACCTAAAGTGAGGTGGGAAAAGATTCTTAAAGGTATGGAATACACACAATACACAGGAAGTAGTGACCTGTTCTGGCAATCAGAGGGTTTGTTTGATCAGATTGCTTTTTTTTGTTTTTTGAGAGACAATCTTTCTACGTCACCAAACTCTTGGGCTTAAGAGATTCTCTTGCCTCAGTCTCCCAAGTAGCTGGGACTACAGGCACCCACCACAACACCCATCTATTTTTTTTGTTGTAGTTGTCATTGTTGTTTAGCAGGCCTGGCTGGGTTCGAACCTTCCAGCCTCAGTGTATGTGGCTAGTGCCCTAACCACTGAGCACAGGCGCCGAGCCTCAGATCACTTTCCTAACTCTTGGTGATAAGTAATTTTTACCCCTTTGGGGTTCATGGTGACTTTAAGAATCCGATGAAAGTGGCTCGGCACCTGTGGCTCAAGCAGCTAAGGCACCAGCCACATACACCTGAGCTGACGTGTTCAAATCCAGCCCAGGCCTGCCAAACAACAATGACAGCTGCAACCAAAAACTTGCCGGGCTTGTGGCAGGTGCCTGTAGTTCCAGCTACTTGGGAGGCGGAGGCAGGAGAATCGCTTGAGTCCAGGAGTTGGAGGTTGCTGTGAGCTGCGATGCTACGGCACTCTACCCAGGGTGACAGCTTGAAGCTCTGTTTCAAAAAAAAAAAGAATATGATGAAAGTTTTGAGCTGGGCGTGGTGGCTCACGCCTGTAATCCCAGCGCTGAGGGAGGCCGAGGCTGGTGGATTTCCAGTGCTCACAGAGTTCGAGACCAGCATAAGCATGAGTGAGCCAGAGTAAAAGACCCCGTCTCTACCACCAGGAAAGAACACCGCCGGGCGTTGTGGCAGGCGCCTGTAATCCCAGCTTCTTGGGAGGCAAACGGCCCATGAATCGTTACAAGGAAGGACAATGGGGAAAAAAAAAGCAAACAAAAAAACCCCAGGGAAACTAAGAAAAGTAAAAGCCAGCTGAAAATAAAAAGCAAAAAGAAAAAAAAAGAAAGTTTTGAATCCAGATCCTCTCTTCAAAGCAAATTTTACCCTCAACACTCAGTCTCATGATTCTGGGCCATTTGAGATACCCACCCATCTCTCACTCCAGCACGTGCCCATGTACCCAAAGGGGAAGAACCTTTTTTGTTGTTATTAATACTGATGCAAAAGTACAGGGGGAAGAATCTTGATCTTTAAGAACCTTCCTCTGTGGTGAGAGGAGAACATTAACTCCCTTACTGATCGCCACCCTTCCATCTGCCCCACTATCCACCCACTCTGGGCAGTGTCTCCTTCTGCACATTCCTGGCACATGAGTACCCAGACCTGGTGCACAAGGTGATCATGATCAATGGCGGGGGCCCCACAGCGCTGGAGCCAAGCTTCTGCTCCATCTTCAATATGCCCACCTGTGTCCTGCACTGCTTGTCACCCTGCCTGGCCTGGAGCTTCCTCAAGTGAGTGCCCCTGAATTGGGTGGGAGGGGATGCTGTGCTGCTGGGGCCGGGACTGACATTGGGGGTACCTCTGGTGGCTGGGTTGGCATGAGGGGCTTCAGCAGTACCTCCTAACCACCAGGGCTGGCTTTGCCCGCCAAGGGGCCAAGGAGAAGCAGCTGCTTAAGGAGGGCAATGCCTTCAACGTGTCATCTTTTGTGCTGCGGGCCATGATGAGTGGCCAGTACTGGCCTGAAGGCGATGAAGTCTACCACGCGGAGCTCACCGTGCCGGTCCTGCTTGTCCATGGCATGCATGACAAGTTTGTGCCAGTGGAAGAAGACCAGCGCATGGCTGAGGTAGGAGTGGGCGTCTAGGGACTGCCACACCCCAAAATTCCCTGCCTGGAGCCCCGGGACGTTGGCCTCTAAATGGGCATGGTCTCTAGATAAGATCTATATTGTGTTCTTATCCCAGGCAAATGAGAACATTAGATCTAAAATCAATGGTAGAATCCAGATAGCAGGGCTGCCCTGAACAGGTGTTAACAAGTATGCACCATCCCCAACGCAGGTAGAAGGCCCTCTTCACAGCTGGGAATGTGTGTAAGAAACCAATGACTAGGGTGGCGCCTGTGGCTCAAAGGAGTAGGGCGCTGGTCTCATATACTGGAGATGGCGGGTTCAAACCTGGCTCCAGCCAAAAAAACTGCAAAAAAAAAAAAAAGAAAGAAAGAAACCAATGACTGGCCAGGCAGAGTGGCTCACATGTGTAATCCTCCGGGAGGCTGAGGCGGAAGGATCATTTGAGTTCAGCTGTTCAAGACCAGCCTGAGCAAAATGAGACCCTGTCTCTTCCAAAAATAGAAAAATTAGCTGGGGGTGGTGGCATGCACCTGTAGTCCCAGCTACCTGGAAGGCCGAGGCAGGAGAATTGCTTGGATTCAGGAGTTTAAGGTTGCTGTGAGCTAGGCTGACACCGCTACAGTCTAACCTAGGCAACAGACTGAGACTGTCTCAAAATGAACAAACAGTACTTACTTCAGCAGCATATGTACTAAAATTGGAATGATACAGAAAAGATTAGCATGGCTCCTGCACAAGGATGACATGTAAATTCATGAAGTTTTTCATATTTACGGAAACCCAAGTGCCCATCAACACATGAATGGATTAATAAACTGTGATATATGTATACCATGGAATACTCTTAAGCCATTAAAAAGATGGAGAGTTTACATCTTTTGAATTTACCTGGATAGAGTTGGAGAACACTCTTTCATAAACTATCGCAAGAGTGGAAAAGCAAGTAAGTATCCAAAGTACTCAGTACTAATATGAAGCCAGTAGACAAACTAATACATGCCCACATGAGAGAAAAACCCAGTTTAATTCAAGTTGGGGGGAGGTGGAAGAGGTATTGGTGTGCTCCTACCTAATGGGCACAATACAAGGGTATATGGCACACCTTCTGGGTGCAGGACAGAACTACAACAGGGACCTTACCTAATAAACATAAAGATTGTAACCTAATTGTTTGTACCCTCATATTAACCTGAAATTTAAAGAAAAAAAAACAACAAAAAATGATGTATATGATTCTACAAGGATAATAGAGGATCTTTTTTCTTTGAGACAAAGCCTCAAGCTGTCGCCCTGGGTAAAGTGCTGTGGCATCATAGCTCACAGCAACCTCCAACCCATGGGCTTAAGCGATTCTCTTGCCTCAGCCTCCAAGTAGCTGGGACTACAGGTGCCCACCATAAGGCCCAGCTATGTTTTGGTTGTAGTTGTCATTGTTTGGCAGGCCCAGGTCAGATTCAAACCCACCAGCTCTGGTGTATGTGGCTGGTGCCTTAGCTGCTTGAGCTACAGGTGCCAAGCCAAGATAATAGAGGATCTTTAGATTAAAAATTCCCCAGAGGGTGGTGCCTGTGGCTCAGAGGAGTAGGGCACCGGCCCCATATGCCAGAGGTGGTGGGTTCAAACCCAGCCCCGGCCAAAAACTGCAAAAAAAAAAAATTCCCCAGAAAAGGATCCTTGGTATAGCTCTGAACTGGTGGTTCTTTTTTTTTTTTTTTTTGAGACAGAGTCTTACTTTGTCACCCTTGGTAGAGTGCTGTGGCATCACAGCTCACAGCAAACTCAAACTCTTGGGCTTAAGTAATTTTCTTGCCTCAGCCTCCCAAGTAGCTGGGACTACAGAGGCGCCTGCCATAATGCCCAGCTATTTTTATAGATGAGGTCTCGCCCTGGCTCAGGCTGGTCTTGAACTTGTCAGCTCAAATGATCCACCCACCTTAGCCTCCCTCCCAGAGTGCTAGGATTACAGGCATGTGCCACTGCGCCTGGCCTTTGAACTGGTGGTTCTTAACCAGGGATAATTCTGCCCTCAGGGGACATTTGGAAATGTCTGGAGTTATTTTAGGTTGTCACAACTGAGGATGGTGTAGCGATCTTTGGGTATCTGCTGGGTGGAAGCCAGAGATGCTGTTGAACATTCCACAGTGCACAGGACAGCCCCCTAGGCAAAGAATGATCAGGCCCCAAATGTCATTAGGGCCAAGGTTGAGAAATCTTGCTTTGGCATGAAGGGCCTTGTTTGTCTATCTTTCTACTTACCTATCTGGTTGATTCTCACCCAGAGTGACTCTGCTCCCAGGGGGGACATTTGGTAATATCTGAAGACTTTTTTTTTTTTTTGAGACAGTGACTATGTCACCCTCGGTAAAGTGCTGTGGCATCACAGCTCACAGCAACCTCCAACTCTTGGGCTTAAGCGATTCTCTTGCCTCAGCCTCCCAAGTACCTGGGACAACAGGCACCCACCATAATGCCTGGTTGTTTTTTGTTGCAATTGTCATTGTTGTTTAGCAGCCCCTGTGTATGTGGCCGGTGCCCTAACCACTGAGCTACAGACGCCCAGCTGAAGACGTTTTAAGTTGTCATATTATGGGTACATGAGAGTTACTGCCACTGGGCATCAAGGGGACCAGGCAGGAGATGCTGCTGAACACCCTACAGTGCACAGGACAGTCCCCAACTCCCCAAAATGATCTAGTCCCAAATATAGTGCTAACATTTGGAAATCCTTCTTTAGGCAATTAATAAATAATGAATACGTAGATGGGGTCCACCGGGATGATAGGCCATCCATCTTCCAGCTCTCCCTTGTATAGAACTAGGAGGATGAAGGGTAGACCACAGGAGGAACCCATGCTGCCCACCATGCATGAATGGTGGGGGAATCTCAGCCTGACCCATCCTGAGTCCCACGTCCCCTGCAGATCTTGCTCCTGGCCTTCCTGAAGCTCATCGACGAAGGCAGCCACATGGTGATGCTGGAATGCCCTGAGACGGTCAACACACTGCTCCACGAGTTCCTGCTCTGGGAGCCCGAGCCCTCGTCCAAGGCTCTGCCTTCGCCCCTGCCTGCGCCTCCAGAGGAAAAGAAGTAGCTGCCAAGCCAGCACCGCATTGCTTGGTGAGCAGAGCCGCAGGAAGATGAGGCCAGGAACCGGCGCCAGGTCCGCAGCGCGGACCATGCGGGTCGGCCTTTTGCTCTGGCGGGCGGGGTCAGGCCAGGAAGACGTCCCCAGGCGGATTGGGCGTGGTGTGGCGTCTGAGGGAGCCTAGTTGGACGCTCAGCTCTCCGCTTCTGTCCTGCAAGGCCCATCGGTGTTTTGGGGCCAAAGCCAGGATCCCCGCGGAAGATGACCTTGTACAGAAGTCCCTCTTTCTTCCCCTCCAGCCAAAGACACGGCCGAGACAGGCCCTCCCCACCCTGCTCTCTGTCTTCGGTGTCAGCCGTGCTTTATCCTGGGGCTCCTGAGCCCCCTAGGGACCCTCAAGACCCTGTCCCAGTGCCCAAGACCCTCCCTGTCCCCTCATTCCTCCGCTCTGGGAACTTTCGTTGCTTACCAGGGTTGGGAAGGAGGGCTGGCACCACTGAATCTGCGCATCTCAACTTGTAACTCAATAAAAAGTGACAATCGGAGTGTCCAGACCTGTGCTTGGTGACCGCAGAGCAGGGCCTTCACTGCCCTGAGCTTCAGGTTTCCTATCTGCCTCTGGGTTAATACTGGTGCCTACCCCTCAGAGCTGACCTAAAGAACGTTTGGGGTCCAGGCTTGCTTTCTATTTTTTTTTTTTTTTCCCAGTTTTTGTCCAGGGCTGGGTTTGAACCCGCCACCTCTGGCATATGGGGCCAGCGCTCTACTCCTTTGAGCCACAGGCCATGCCCCCCAGGCTTGCTTTCTGATTCCCTCATCCTCCCTCCCAGAATGAAGGGGCTATACAGGCAGTATTCCCAGGGCAGAAATGTGGTAGCTTACCCAGGAGCCCTTCCCTGGTGAGGAAGAGGAATGCGGCTGAGGTCGAGGTGAAGGTCAATGGACACTTTGCATGAGATTACAACTTCCATTGATTGCAAACTGTGTTGAATGCCTAATGCCCATCTGTTCATTGAATCCCACTCATCCAACCCCACCCAGCAAGTTCATGGCTCTTGTTATCCTAATTGATTTATTTAGTAGAGACCATCTTACTATGCTGCCTAAACTGGTCTTGCCGGCTCAAGCCATCCTCCCACCTTGGCATCCCAAATTGCTGGGATTACAGATAGGAGTCACTGTGCCTGGCCCATTAGGGTCATCTTTTTTTTTTTTTGATACAGAGCCTCAAGCTGTCACCCTGGATAGAGTGCTCTGGCATCACAGCTCACAGCAACCTCCAATTCCTAGGCTCAAGGGAGTCTCCTGCCTCTGCCTCCCAAATAGCTAGGACCACAGGCACCCACCACAATGCCCAACCATTTTTTGGTTGCAGGCGCCATTGTTGTTTGGCGGGCCTGGGCTGGATTCGAACCCGCCAGCTCAGGTGTACAAGGCTGGCGCCTTAGCCCGTTGAGCCACAGGTCCTGAGCCCCATTAGGATCATCTTTGTCATGAAGATGGTCTTTCTTTTGAAACCACCAAACGTCTTTCCTATTTATGTCTGGCTGAAGGACTTTTCTGCCCCAAGGCTGTGCATTTGCTCTTCTAACTTTTATTCCTTTTTTAAAAAATGAATGTGATGTGGCTCGGCACCTGTGGCTCAAGCTGCTAACGCGCCAGCCACATACACCTGAACTGGCAGGTTCAAATCCAGCCCGGACCACCAAACAATGACGGCTGCAACCAAAAAATGCTGGGTGTTGTGGCGGGTGCCTGTAGTCCCAGCTACTTGGGAGGCGGACGCAGGAGACTCACTAGAGCCCAGGAGTTGGAGGTTGCTGTGAGCTGTGATGCCATAGCACTGTATGCAGGGTGACAGCTTGAGGCTCTGTCTCAAAAAAAAAAAAAAAAAAAATTGAACCTGATGTTGTGAGCCTATCCTTTAAATTTTATTCTGATGCTTGCATATCTAGGTGGTTTGTGTGCATGATAGGAGAAAGAAAGGAGTTGTTCCTTCAGTTCTGAATCATCTATTCTTTCTCCACTGGTTTGCAAGTCCACTGTTAGTTTAGACCAGGGTTTCTTACTAGGGGCAATTGTGCCTATAGGCAAATTCTGCAGGCTTTTATTTATGTATTTATTTTGAGACAGAGTCTTACTTTGTCACCCTCCATAGTGTGCCATGGTGTCAGCTCACAGCAACATCAAACTCTTGGGCTTAAGCAATTCTCTTGCCTCAGTCTCCCAAGTAGCAGGGACTACAGGCACCCACCACAATGCCCAGCTATTTTTTATTGCAGTTGTCATTATTGTTTACCTGGCCCAGGCTGGGTTCAAACCTGCTGGCCTTGGTGTATGTGGCCAGCATCAAGCCTCTTTTTTTTTTTTTGATACAAGAGTCTCACTCTGTTGCCCCAGGCTAGAATGTAGTGGCATCAGCCTGGCTTATAGCAACCTCCAACTCCTGTGCTCAAGGAATCCTCTTGTCCCAGCCTCCGGAATAGCACCCACCACAATGCCTGTCTAGTTTAGGGGGTCTCCTTGGTTGGGCTGTTATCAAATTCCTGAGCTCAGGCAATCTACCTGCCTCGGCCTCCCAGAGGCTAAGATTAAAATTTCATCTCCTTTGGATCTTTTGAGGACTCTGGATTCCTTGCCAATGTCCTGTTTATGTATTTCAGGGTGATGGCATGATATAGCCAATCTTCCGATAAAGTGAATTGCTATCACTTTATCAAAATATTGGGGCCAGGTGCAGTGGCTCATGCCTGTAATCCCAGCACTCTGGGAGGCCAGGGTGGGTGGATTGCCTGAGCTCACAAGTTCGAGACCAGCCTGAGCAAGTGAGACCCCATCTCTAGCATGGAGAATGTATTCAAAACAATAAAACTTTGGACCTTAAAAAAAAAAAATAGCTGGGCATTGTGGCAGACACCTGTAGTCCCAGCTACTCAGAAGCCTGAGACAAGAGAACTGCTTAAGCTCAAGAGTTTGAGGTTGCTGTGAGCTATGACACTACTGTACTCTACCAGGAACAACAAAGTGAGACTCTGTCTCAAAAAGAAAAAAAAAAAAAAAAAAAGATGGGCAGCTAGGAGGCCTTATTGTTTTACACCAAGAAACAGAAGCCCAGGGCGGTGCCTGTGACTTAGTGAGTAGGGCACTGGCCCCATATACCGAGGGTGGCGGGTTTGAACCCGGCTGCGGCCAAACTGTAACAAAAAAATAGCTGGGTGTTGTGGTGGACACCTGTAGTTCCAGCTACTCAGGAGGCTAAGGCAAGAGAATCGCCTAAGCCCAAAAGCTGGAGGTTGCTGTGAGCTGTGATGCCACAACACTCTACTGAGGGCAACAACGAGAAAATCTGTCTCAAAAAAGAAGAAACTTAAATGATACCCACCACCACCACTACTACCACCCTCACAAAACTAGCCCATAAATCACAGCAGCCACATCTCACCAGAATGGTGGCTTGGCCTTTACTGAAGTTCTTTGAACATATAATATAAATAGTCTGAAGTCACATAGTATCACTTGGAACTGTTGTTAATAATTTTTTTAAGAGACAGGGTCTTACTATGTTGCCCAGGCCAATCTTCAACTCTTGGCCTCAAACAATTGTCTAACCTCAGCCTCTGGAAGTGCTAGGATGACAGGCATGAGCTATGCCTGGCCTGTTAATCACATTTTATAATGGAAGAAACAGATTTAGAGAAGCAACACCAGGAGGCTACTGTTTCACAGCAATTCCAGAAAGAGCTGGTCTCTTACATTTACTCCCTCAACCTCCCTGGCCCTGCCTATTTATCACCATACTGTGGTCCCTGGATATCTCTGCCCATCTCCCCTTCCCTCTAGAGATTTTCCATCTATGCCTCAGTAGTAGTCTCCGAGCCACACACTTTACCCACATGACCTCATTTAATTCCTACAATGACTCCCTGAGATAGGATCTCTCCCTGCCCCCATTGTACAGCAGAGGACACTGAGGCTCATTAAGATAAACTGCTGGTTGGAGATCCTATGGTTGGCAAGCAGCTCTTGAGCTAGACAGATACCCGAAGTGTCCAACCCATAATGTGGGTGCCTGTGTCCACAAAGACAGGACAAAATCTCCAAAGCATGGGAATATTTCAAAGCACCTTCTGGTTCCCCACTTGGCTCACTCTTAGAATGGGGTACTCCCTACCTCTCCAGGAGTACCATCTGTTACAAACAAAGTCCTCTTTCAAGCTAAGGGGGGATCTGCTCTGGTATTCCCTACACACACATACACACACATATACACACATGCCATGCCTTCTGAAACCAGAGATAGGAAGCTTCTCTCAGCAGGGAGAAACCAGGACATTCAAACACCCTGATCTCTACCCAGGCTGGATGGCTGATACCCTAGAACTCAGCCATGGGCCTGGATATCTTGAGGACGCAGCTCTCGCTCGCCTTCAGCCAAGAAGACAAGGAGGGCACGGTGCAACAGATGTACCCCCAAGCGCCGACGCCGAGTGAGTGGCCAGCTTGCCACTACTCCATAGTAATGCCCTTGTTTCTGGTTGGTCAGCATCTGGATTCCTGGAGAGATTGGGGGTGGTATCAAACGGATAGCCTTGGGGATACCTTCCCACAGCAGAAGTATCCAACAGTGAACCTACTGTGTGTTGCCCAGGGATAAACTAATGGAGCAAAATATATGCATATGCAGACAGGGAGTTGCTGCTCAATAACTGCTCACTGAATATATGAACAGTCCACAGAGGGAAGGGGTAAGGGAAATGGTAGATTAAGTGCCCCTCATGTGACCTCCCCTACCCCACATGCCAGGTACCAACCTAGGGCATCCACAAGACACGCCTCCCGTGTATAAGCTTCCACAGCAACCACATGCTGAAAGCAATGCAGGGAGATGACACCACAACCACTAGCCCAGATGTCCAAGATCCGGCGTACCTTGGGGCAGACCTGGGAGACCCAGGGCAGAGTCAGCAGGTGGCCCCATAATCCCCTTCTTTCTGTATGTGTCCATGGCCTGACTGCCCCTGCGGGACCCTGACCCTTGTCCTCATACCTGTTTTCCTGACCGTCCACGATGGCCAAGGGCCTCTCGGAGATGTACATATGGCCGGGCCCGGGTCCCTTTGCCCACATAGAAGATAGCACGGACAAAAGTCTGTAGACACTTGGCTGGGGTCAGTGAGAAGGCTCGGGCAGGTAGGTCTTCAGTCTCCCTGGATGAAGGGAGTGATTCAAAAAGGGATAAGTGGGGCGGCACCTGTGGCTCAGTGAGTAGGGCACCAGCCCCACATACTGAGGTGGTGGGTTCAAACCCGGCCCCAGCCAAACTGCAACAACAACAAAAAAGGGATAAGTGGCCGGGCACGGTGGCGCACACCTGTAATCCTAGCACTCTCGGAGGCCGAGGCAGGTGGATTGCCTGAACTCATAGGCTCAAGACCAGCCTACGCCAGAGCAAGAACCCATCTCAGTAAAAAAAAAAAAAAAAGCCAGGCTTGGTGCCTGTATATCAGTGAGTAGGGTGCCAGCCACCCGAAGCTGGCAGGTTAGAGCCTGGCCTGGGCCTGCTAAACAATAATGAAAACTGCAGGCTCAGCGCCTGTGGCTCAACGGGCTAAGGCGCCAGCCACATACACCTGAGCCAGCAGGTTCGAATGCAGCCCGGGCCCGCCAAACAGCAACGCCAGCTGCAACCAAACAAATGGCTGGATGTTGTGGCGGGCACCTGTAGTCCCAGCTACTTGGGAGGCAGAGGCAGGAGACTCGCTTGAGCCCAGGAATTGGAGGTTGCTGTGAGCTGTGATGCTACAGCACTCTATCCAGGGTGACAGCTTGAACTCTGTCTCAAAAAAAA
>CAUYRH010033696.1:0-29907 GCA_963574655.1 Perodicticus potto | reverse complement strand
GAAAGGGAGGGGAGGGGACGGGAGAGGATAGGTGGAGGGAAGGCAATTAGTGGGATCACACCTACAGTGCATCTTAGTAGGGTACTGGTGAAACTTATTAAATGTAGAGTATCAATGTCTTTATATAGTGATTAAGAAAATGCTATGAAGGCTATCTCTCACAGTAGGATCAAAATGTTTCTGATTGCATATGAAGCACATTCTGCCCTATGATTGCACCAATGTACACAATTATGATTTAATAAAATTATTTAAAAAAAAAAAGATAACAGGTACATCTATTGGGAGTGGGACACAACTATAGAAGGGTCCTTATCTAACATAAGCAATCAATGTAACCTGGTTCTTTGCACTCTCAATGAATCCCCAACAATAAAAAAAAAAAAAAAAAGATAACAGGCAGTGGAAGAGTTTCCTGTTGTTATGGCTATTAGATCAGAGACTGTCCCCCAATGTCACCCCATAGACTGGCTAACATAAAATTTGGATATAAACCCAAAACTGATTGTCTTGAAAAATCATAGAACAGGGTTTGGGGGCACCATACCATTGGAAAGTGTGGGGAGAATTCCCAGACAGGAACGAACCACAGAGAGTGGGCCATACCTTCTGTGTATGAAATTTTCCAGAATAGTCAAATGATCCCTGAACTATGGTTGGATTGAGCAGAATCCCAGGAACCTGACTAAAAACCCAAGCTGGGACATTAGAGTTTGGTTTCTGAGTTCAGATAAATCACTTTTCTGCTAAAACACAGGATATTGATAGCAAAATTCAATAATTTTAAAATAAATGTAGGATAATATTGAATTTTTACAACACATTATTGAAACATTCAAGATTCAATCTAAAATTGCTAGACATATGAAGAAAAAGAAAGATGTGACTTGTATTCAAGAAATAAGATGCATAACACATGTATATGTAAAAATAAAAAAAATAAATAAAATAAAGAAATAAGATAATGCACAGAGACCAACTGTAAGTACCTACTATGACTCTGTTCGAGGGCATTTTTATTTTAAAACAAAATACTCTAGGAATAAAACAAATAGAACACTACAACAGGGAGATGGAAGGTAAACAAAGTTGCAAGTAGAAATTACATAATTAAAAATGAAAAACTCTAAAGTAATTTAAAATAATTAGTAATCCCAAGAGCATATTTAAGTTAGCAGGAGGAGTTAATACAATAGAAGACTAATACATAGCATTCACTGTGAAAAAGAGATAATAACAATAACAAAAGACTAAGAACATCAGGATCAGACAATTTGGGATAATATCTGATGCATCAATATCAATATAAGCAGAGTCCCAGAAGGTGAGGAGAGAAAATAGGCAGCAAAAGTATATGAAAAGTCTCCATCTTTCTTTAAGGCTGCATAGTATTCCATGGTATACATGTACCACAATTTATTAATCCATTCGTGGGTCGATGGGCATTTGGGCTTCTTCCACGTCTTAGCAATTATGAGTTGGGCTACAATAAACATTCTGGTACAAATATCTTTATTATGATGTGATTTTTGGTCTTCAGGATCAATGCCTAATTTTTTTAAACCCTGACTTTCAACCAAGTTTTGCTGTTCAGCCGGTGGTCTGTGCACTGTTTTATATAACGGGGGGACGTCCCTTTGGGCTGGCTGTGGCAATTGTGTACGTAGACCCTGTCCTTCCCAGAAGCCCAAGCAGCACCCTTGCGGCTGTGGAAGAGCACCGGAGAGCGGGCTGAGAGAGGGGCATGAATGCCTACTGCAGGCCGCGAGTCACTCGGGAGGTGTAGGAGGATGGTGCCAGTTCATTTTCATCTGCACACAGGGCTGCGTTTTGACCCACCACTGTAAGCTCCAGACCTGTCTCCATCTACCCTTAGAGGCTGGGACATGAAAGGGTTAAAGCCAGGAGCACTTTCTTATTTTTCGCCTTCTCACCAAACAGTGTGAATTAATGAAAAGATGTAAGCACTCAGATCTTTTCTGGCAAGAATGCTTGTTGAAATAATCAATTAACCTTGGAAGATCAAATTGACAGGGCTTAAGTGCAAAGTTATTTAAGATGCCAGATTATCTAGCCAGATGATTGCATTTGTTGCAATGCAAGAAAGCAGCAAGAATGCTTTTGAGAAATTTCAAGGCTTCAGAAAGATTTAATGTTATTTCCCCACAGAATTAATCTGCCCATTAGAACATACTTTAACCTCTTACAAGTAATATCCTGGATAACTTCAATTTACCTCTTTCTTTTATTCATACAGAGAAAATGATCCAAAGATAGCAAACATATAAATTAGTTTCAAGCTTTTGCTTGCATTTATTTTAAATGGGGTTGTTATTTTTTTTACAAATTAAATCAAACCTCAATTTGAATCACATTTTTATTTTAATTCTGATATTCTGAGTTCACCAAACTGCCAGCTGGACATCCTTAATTTTTCAGTGGGCTGTTCTTGCTGTTGTAGAATCAAGACCTCAAAAGATGAGGTCTTTTATTCTGGCAAAGCCTCTGTGATGAAAGCTATCACTTTAATAACTCCTGGGGCAGTCCGATCATTGTTACAGAAATTAATTGTATCCTGCCCAGGGAAAAAATACCCACTGAGAAATGCCTTCCGTGGTTACAGCCTTGGTTCAATGGCACTGTCCTGGCAAGGAGATGTGACAGCAGCCAGGGATACCAGCCACACTCAGGCACGAGGCAAAGACTGTTTTCTGTTGGACTCACGCTTACAAAATGATGTTAGGAGCGGTCAGTTTTTGCATGGGGTTTTAACTTACCCCCTTCAAAAAGTCACTGACAGGCTGTAAATATTGCTGTAATTTGGAACAGTAACTCTGCATGGGAGAGCACAATTCAGACTATATGTGCTCCGACCCTGGCTGGCTCCATGACAGCTTCTTATGAAGGCAGCCGGCTTATTGGTGATTCCTTGAAATAAAGGAATTATTTTCCTAAGCAATTTGTTTTGATTGTGTTACATTCTAGCTCGTCCTCCTCCGCTGTGCTGGAAGAAAAGCTAATCTGCTGGTTTACTATCTCGCCTCACATAAAAGACAAGTGGAAAATGAAATTTTCGAAAAGCTAAACTCCTAATTTTTGTGACAAAATGTGAATGAAAATGATGAACTTATTCATAAGAGATGAGAATTTTGAAATGAATGATTTATGGGTATAAGCATTAAAATATATTAATTTAGCACAGAGGCAAAGGATTTGAATGTTATTTGGTAGCTGAGCAAAGTGGATGTGCACAGCCACGCGGAGGTCTAGGGATGTGGTGCTGTCGGAGGGAGGCTGAGCGGGCAGCTCTAGGGGCAAAGGAGCCTGTTGGCTGTAGGTACCAGCAGAACGCAGCCAGGGGTTCCCATCTCGGTAGCATCCACTGTTGCAAGTGCACCCCCACACCCCATTTGGGCAGCTTGGGTGGGGCTCATCATACAATATGCTGCATCTGTGAGAACACCTCTCCTGCCACGGTTCTGGGCTCCCCACAGGCACTAGAGACGTCTGGGTTGGGTAGTTCTTTGTTCAGGGGCTGCCCTGGCCTCCTGCCCCTACATGCCACCCCTCTGTCCCCCAGTGGGGACAATCAAAACTGTCCTCAGGTATTCCCAAATGTCTCCCGGGGAAGAAAATAGCCTCTGAACTGAGAGACCCTGCTGGAGCCTACAGCAGCCCAGGACCCTGGGGGGTGAGCTGCTAGAAGCTATCGAAGCATTGGGTCAGCCAGTGCCAGGGCTCTGAGCCTAATTTGCATTTATATTTTATGTCTGCAATTGGTATTAAAGGGAGCATCCAAAATTCTAAAAGTTCAGGCCCCATAAAAGCTGGACCTATGTGAGGTCTCAGCACAGTTTCTATTAACCAAGTTATTTTTCAGAACCAGAACCTGCCCAGCACGGCCTCATGCCCTCCCTGGTATAGATCAGTTGGCGTATGAGCTTGGTCCTTGTGTGCTGGGTGCTGTCCCTGATGGAGCCCAGAAGAATCAAGCCCACCCCACCCCACCCCCATTTGCTGCCTGTGCTCAGAGAACTCCTTTGCAGGATAAAATTTGTGTAGTCAAGGAAGTGGCAGGATCCTGTTTTCCTGAACGTAAGGATTTCACACAAATAAAGGTTGCCAAAACAAAAAGCTCTCCTTTTTTTTTTTTTTATAAAGCTACCTTCAGATTAAAAATTCTTGGAGAAATAATCCCAGCAGTCCCTTCCAACATTTTCTTAACTCATAAGGAGGAGACTTGAAACTATAGACTTATATATCCTGCTGGATAAACGGGTGAATAGACAGAGAGATGGACAGTGGATGAAGCGGGGAGGGAGGAATGGACAGACGATGGACAGGTGGGTGGGTGGGTGGCCAGATGAACATTTGGAAGAACGGGTGGGTGGACGGATGGGCGACTAGTGGATGTTTGGATGGATGAAAAATGGGTGGATAAAGCAATAAAGATTCTGCCTTTTCCTTTTTACTTTTTCCTAAAAGAGAATAAGTACACAAAAAACTATCGTCAGAGGAACAAATCAGGGCTTTGAAAGAGTTTCACTTCTCATTCTGTACTTTTCTGTGATGTTTGCACCCCCCTTGCTGTGGGTGTGAATTGTTTTTGTAGAGTTGGGGTTATCTGGTAGACACGATTATGTGCTATTTGTTTTCTTTATACTTTCAGTACATTCATGACTAAACTTTGAGAAACAGACCCCCCCCCCCGAGCTTCCTGTTGTTGTGTGATGTGGTTGGCGCACTCGCCTCGTTTTTGATGAGCCTGGTGGGCACATCCCTGTCCTGTCAGTGCTTGCCTATGCCCACTCCTGGATTTCTCTGGGACACTGGGTTCCCTCCTGTTCTCTGGCTGTGCCTTGTCACCCTCCCTGTGCTCGTCATGCTGAGTCCCAGCCTGCCCTTCTCCTCAACCTCCTGCCTCTTCCTCCACCTGCAGCTTCAGCTACATCGCCCACCCCGGGGAGCTCCAAGCTCTCTCGCAGGCCAGACCGTCCTCCTGAGCTGGCGGTGAGAAACACAAGGTGAGGCCTCTGTCCAGCCGCCCCTGTGTGGGCACACATCCACCCCACATTCACCACGCTCTCCTCCTGCCACAAAGGGAAGTCCCTCTTGTCAGGACAGGCCCCTCCACACGTCCACTTGCTCCAGGCAGGAAACACAGCACTCACGGCTCAGCCCCAAAGAGGAGCTCACTGCGGACAGGACTGAGGAAGCGGATGTGGGTTCCGGTTTCCCTGCCCTTCCTTGGGCACAGAGGGTTGGGGTCAGGCTACACGTATTACGGAATGTAATTCTTACAGTATTCTTTACATACAGCTCACACAAAGAAGGTCGCTGGAGTTTATGTTTGTAAACAAATGACAGCGTCTGTGACACGAGTCCCTTGAAGCATCTGCTACATTCCCTTTGCACATTCATCTTCGAGACTGAATAGCATGTGACAAAGTTGGAGATGGTGGGCACGGTGTTGTCTCCCGAGTGTGAGGGGTCGTGTGTGGCTGGGGCTCGCCCTCTGCACCCTCTGGCCTGGCTCACCCATTGGCATTCAAGAAGCCACGGAAGGTGGGACTCCCTGTGCCACCAGCACTCCCGAAGGTGGGCTCAGGACCAGGCATTGTGGAGGGTCAGATCTGGTGCTGCAGCCTGGCCTCCTGGGTGCTCCCTCAGGCGCTGCCACGGGCCCCTCCCAGGTCATGCCTGTGACCTCCAGGGTTAGGAACCATGTGAGAACTCCTGTGCAGCCTCTGGGGGCAGGGTGGGGGAACTGGGAGTGTCTGTCTTGGCCCCCTGCAAGGATGAGACTCTCAGTGCCTGTCGGGCTGTGTGGCCTTGATGAGCTGCATGGCCTCTCTGAGCCCCTGTGTCACCTCTGTTAGCTGAGCCTGATGTGTCCCCTTGGGTCATTCTGACAAGTAAGTGGCACACCAGAGAAAGCACCTAGCACCTACTTGCCCCTGGGAGAGAGAGACTCTGTCGGTGATGGCTGTGCTTCCCGCACGTAGCTGAGCAGCCTTCTGTGTTCTCTGTGGCTGCATCCACATTTGCCCGTGGACCAAGCAACTTACGGCAGGGCTCCTGCACCAACCGCCAGTCCCAGGGCTGCTGTGTGGGGCCCTACAGGGCGGCCTGCAGCTGACACACAGTGCTGAAAGGCTTGTCTTTGCACTGGGGACGTCTCAATTCTGTTCGTAATCTGTGTCTCTCACCAATACAGCAACACGGTCAACACAGCCAATCTGAAATTACCAGGGCTCACTTAGTGCCTTTCCCTGGGCCAAATTCCACAAATAAATTCTCTCTCGTGGCTTTTTTAGTTATTTAACCTCACTCTCTAACCCACAGTTAACAACGTTCAGGCATGTGTACAGGCCTGTTGCCAATAGCAAAACAAGGTGCCTCAGGCCCCATTATCCTCTGTGGGCCCAGAGAGCAGGTTGAGGAGCAGAGCATGGCTGTGCAGGGAGAGAAAGTGTCTGAGTCTTCAGACAGGCCTGAGCGCAGAGCTCCCACCAGCCAGGCTGCTGACCAGACAGCCGCCCAGCTGCTCAGAAAAAATCTCGTCCTTTCTGAGTGCACCTGTGTTCCTGTGTGCCGTTGCACCCAGACATCATTTTTTTACTTTAAATGTATTTCTGAGCTGGGTGGACCACTCACGTGGGTATAGCCTTGTTTAGGGACTGCTCTGGGATGCTGTCTGCTCACCAACTCGGCCCACAGGGGTTCCAAGCGTCTCAGTTTGGTGGGCCCTCAGCCCTGGGCCCAAGTCCCCCAGACTTGCGGAAGACAGCACAAATGGAGAGCTTCCCCAGCTCTGGCTGTGAGCCAGGCGCCATCCCCACATGTGGAGGTGGGTTGAGGCCACAGGCCCTGGGGTTTACCTCTGTGACCACTCCTAGTACAAAGGAAGAAGCTGAGGCAAGAATGTTGAGTGACTTTGCAGGGTCACGTAGCAGGTGAGGAGCAGAGTGAAGATTTGAACCGAAGGGTCAGGCTCCCTCATCCACCCTGCAACCTTGTCAGTAAACGTCAAGCCCAGTGTGGCGTTAGCTGAACGGCTGAGCCCAGGTGCATCCGCCGTCTGGGCATGACTGTAATTCACAGCGTGTTCCTGTTGGGAAGCGGAGGCGCCCTGGACCAGCCTGGTGAAGACACACTGTGTGTCCTTCTGCCTGGGACCTGCCCAGATTCTCCTTTCTCTGCTTCAGCACATCTCTTCTCCGAGCCTCATTTGCCACGATTAGTCACTGGCCACTCAGCTCTGGTCCACTGGAAATGGCACAGAACTCAGGCTGGGCAGTGCGGCCAGCTGGTGCTCTAGAGATCCGAGTCTGCGTCCCACTTGCTCCCGCAGGTGAGCCGTGAGCCTGTGGACTTGAGGAAACGTCCAGAACAGCAGCAGGGGCCGTAGCCTGCTCTGCCTACGAGGGCGAAGGACAGCACTGTCCTTGTCCACACCGAGCTCGTGTGTCGCGGGGACAGTGCCACAGTCACACGCCGCCACGATGTGTCCCTGAAAGGAACAGCAAGGAGCCTGCTGCAGTAAGAGAAGGGTGGAAGCCGACTCGCCACGCCCAGGCCTCGGTGCGCCGCGGAAGCAACTCCATCACAAGCTCACACTGGCAGCCTTTATCAAGCCCTTATTTTATTTTACCTAACTTGTCTTTATTTCGAGCCCCCAACCTTATTTCCCAGTGAAGAAATCTTGAACCTGAGTCTTCTCGTAATTCCAAAATCTTTTGTAAGGTTTTCCCTGTTTTTTGGAGGGGTTTTCTGGGGCAGGGTCTGCAGTCTGGCTGCCTGGTCCAGGTGCCGGGCCCTGGCACAAGCATTTTCCAAGGGGGTCCCTGAGGTTGCCAGCCCAGCATCATCAGGCCACGTATGTGAGTTTGAATTTTCTAGTAGCTGCATTTTTTAAAGTAAAAAGAAATAAGTAAAAGGGACTTGAATAATGTATTTTATTTAGAACAATATATTAAAAATGCATTCTTTTCAATCAAGTGACTGCACCCCTCAATGTTGCCCAAGTGACTTGAAAACTCATATCCACACAAAACCTACACAAAATATTCACAACAGCTTTGTCCATGATTCTCCAAACTTGGAAGCAACCAAGGTGTCCTCAGTAGGTGAACAGAGAGACAAATGGGGCCCATCGGACGCCAGGGCGCAGCTCGGTGATGTGATACAAGGCGCTCTCAGGCCAGGGAGCGCCGTGGAGGGGGCGTGAGTGTGTGTGGCCAAGTGAAAGTAGCCAACTAGACACGGCTCCGCGCTCCATGATGTCAGCTGCCGGCAGCCCTCTCCACCCGTGGGTTCCACATCTGGGAATTCAAACAACCAGAGATCAAAAACACTCATCTGTTTTTTTTTTAAGGAAAGAGTTTAACTTTATTTAATAGCAAAAGTTTCCCAAGTTTACTTTTCACACAGTGCACCTTGGAGACAGTGTATGGTTAGGAGATAACCTTGTAGAATTGATTTGGTAGGAGCTGTAGGTCACGCTAACAGCGCACCTGAGCACAGGCGGACAGCAGGCGTTCAGACCTCCAGGACCTGGCTGGTGGACTCTCCTGCGAATGAGAAGGGTGCTGCTGGTCCTCTCCTGGGAGCACGGGCTCTGGTTTCCTAACACACTCCAAGTTGGGTTGTTTGTATTTTCTTCTAAAAACGCAGCACTTGAACAGGATGACTAAACTCACACTCAGAACTAGAAGGCCACCAACACTGCTTCCAGGACAACAAGCAAAGAATGGCACTCTCTGTCTTTCAGGAGGCAACCGGGATCCTAATCCCGAGATCCTTGGCATTTGGCCCTGGGACAGAGATCTGTGAGAGGCCTTTCACCCACCAGGGTCACAGCTCAGCTGTGTCTCTTAGTAACTGCTCGGCATCACTGAGGAGACCTCTGCAGCACGGTGCGTTCTCTTCACCAGAAGCGGCAGCACAGCTGCCTGAACACTGTCCGTCCACGCACTGAACCACACGCCCACAGGCCAGCACCTGACTCGGGCTCACAGTGTAGGCCTCAGATGAGAGCTGTTCCCGTGACGAACTTGAGCAAACCAAACCACCACGGTTTTCTGCCAAAAATATTCTTTAAAAAAGAAGTTTTGTCTGTACTAAATGTGTACAGATGTTATATTTGTCATTATTCCCTGAACAATACAGTGTGACAACTATTTACATAACATTCACATTGTATTTGGTTATGATAGATAATATAGAGATGATTCAAAGTATAAAAAAATAAAAGCAAATAACATGTAAAGAATGATGTTCACTGGTTTTATGTGACTTCTAGGCCATTTTATTATCAGAGATTTGAGTATCTGCTGATTCTGGTATCTGAGGGGGTCTTGGAACCGATCTCCCAGGGATACCGGGGGACAGCTGTGTGACTTGCTGGCGAAACTACAAACGCAGCACAAAGTCTAGTGGTCGCCCAGGTACAGAGGAGTTTAGGGGAGTGAAACTGTCCTATAGGCTCCTGCTATGGGAGGAGCACATCACTTTCCACTCGTCAAATCCCACAGGGTGCAGCACTCTGGAGCGGCCCCTGACGGGAGCTGTGACTGAATGACAGTGACCGCCAGACCAGGTCCATCCTCTGCAGTGGCGACCTGCACCCTGGTGGGCGAGCTTGATAGCGGGGGACACACGCGTATGGATGGAAAGAGGGCATCTGAGGAAGCTGTCCACTGTAGGGAAAAACAAGCAAACTTGTAAAGCAGTGCAGCTGGCTTTATCCAGAAGCCCTTCTGAGGCCTGTGCACCGAGGGCTCCCGTCGGGCTGCTCAGCACCCACGTTCAGCTCAGTGTGCGCACCGGGTGTGGGACTTTGGTTTGGGTGTAAGAGCACATCCGGTTATAGATTACAGAGGCATACACACAAACACAGACACTGTCAGACAATATCTTATGTGTAAAAAAACAGGGTAAGGGGCATTTATCTCTTAAAGAGCATAGTGCCTCAGGCAAGAGACTCGGCCATGTACCCTGCCCTGTCTTGTCTTCAAAGCATCTTTGGAGAGCTGCCTGTCGCCAGGGGGCCAGGACCCGTGAGACTCAGCTTCTTTTTCCTGTGAACCTAAAAGATGAAGTCAAAAACCTCAAAAAGATAAAGTCTGTTAATTAAAGTTATTTAAATCACATTCTTTTTTCATCACACACCCAGTTCAGAGCAGCCCCCAGCCTGCCCTGACCCACATCCTGGTAGTGACCGGAAAGGAAGCCTCTGGGTAGGGGACGAAGCCAAAGGCATGAGCTCTCAAGGCCTGAAACACTGAGTCATCCTCGTCACAGCGGCCCTGGCAGTGGCACCGCACCCAGTTATTCCAGAATCTCACTTCACATGCCAAATCCCTAATGTTGGAGACAGCAGCAGCCAAAGCACGAGCTCCGGGCACAGCTCGCTATCGGCGCAAGCCAGGCAAGAAGGCAGGTGTCTGGTCCTGATTTTGCTTTGTGTTTTTTAAGCTCACCAGTGGGCAAACCATTCACTTCTTAGTATTCAGACCTTTCCACTATGATATTTAGAGTCTCAGAGTCTTTCCCCTGGTTTTATTTCATGATAGAATCCGGCCCAGCCCCGGATGAGAGGTGCCTCAAGTGTTAGGTACAGAATCACTGAATTGAGCGCGCGTAACTGTTACTTTAGAAAAGCTCTGTGTTTTTAGGGCAATTAAATAAATAGGCAATAGAAATTCTCTTACTTTGCTATTTAATGTGGGGAGTTAGTTTTAAAAATAGAGCTTTAAAAAAAACACGGATCATAAAACATCAATTATTTTATGTTAGAATAGACAGCTTCACATCTAAAAGCCCTTTACATAGCAATCTATCAACCGCTTTGTTAAAAATTAAGGTTGTTGCTAATGAACAGTCGGAGTGTGGATGAGCTGAGCCTCAGCAGTGATGCTCCTCAGTGCTGCCCCACATGCAGCTGGGGCTGTCCGCGTCCCAGACGAGGCTTCGGGTTTAATCCCAGCTCAGCACCTGTCAGCGTGGCCAGAGCCATTCGTCCTCCTACCTACTACGCAGCTCGCAACAACCTTGTCTTACAGAGTCCCAGAGGCTGCTCTGAGAAGGTCCGCAGGGTCGAATGCAGCCCGGGTGGGGTTCGGGGTACACAGGGAGTGCTCAGCAGCCGCTAGGAACCGAGGCCGTTCTTCCTAAGAGCTCACTTTCGGGGCAGGACGAAAAGACGGAGCCAGCCAGCCGTGATCTTCGTGGAGTACGAGAAAGAGTGAGTAGAATTTTAGGAGGTCAGGAGAAAGAAAATAAAATGGAGAATTTGAAAAAAAAAAAAAAAAGTGAAGAAAGAGAATGAGAAGGCCCCAGAATAAGAAAGGGTAGCCAGCGAAGGAGAAAAGGAGAAACCCTGGCTCCGAGGAGGCAGAGGACGGCGAGCTCGCCGCGCGGCGAGGGCGGGATGCCAAGTTCTGTAATAAAGAAGTGATTAATTAAGGCAGCCTGGGAGAGGATTAGAACAGAGAGCTTTTGATATTGTGTAGTTAGGAAGGAAGACGGCAAAGAATTTTAAAGCATATGGGAAAAAAAAGAAAGAAAAAAGAGAGAAAGAAGAGCTTGGTGGGGGGGGTGGACTGGAGAGCTGATTTTTTAATGAGCCGCTATATAATTCAGTGAAGCAGGGAGCACTTTGCTAACAATATGAATTCCTCCTTCTTCTCTGGTTACTTTTCCTAGCGAAACATAAATCCTCATTTGGAAATCTAAATAGACCAGAATGAAATAATGTGAAACAAAATTCAAGAAATATAGTGTGAAACAGCCATGCATCTTAAGCTCTTGAAGGACTTCAAAATCCAAATGATGATTACTAAATTGAGTTGCTCATAAAAATTCAGATTCTTGTATAACATATGTGAAAATTCAGAGTAAAATGGATAGACTCTGAGCATTCTCTGCTCAACCTTAGTGAGGCTGGTGAATGAGACTCTGAGGTGCAAGGCGATGGGGCTTCAGTGGGCGGAGGGTGGAGCGGGTGAAGTGTTCCTACCTTCAGATGTAGACCAGAATTACCTGGAATTTATACAATATTGTATTTCTAAGTTGTCTTTACCTAGGTTTCTGTTGAAGAAGTGGTTGTAGGGACACAGATTTGAGGGTGTGTAAGCAGATGTTTATAAATCACCACAGCCATTTCAAAGTTGGCAAATTGAGAGACAAAGAGGTAAAATAACTTCCCATGGGCCCCCCAAACCTGAAGTGAGATCTAGACTCATGTCCTTCCCCTGCCCTGGTCACTGATGCATCCTCAGAATATCGAACTGACCCGCTAATCACTTACCAAGTAATCAAAAAAGTTAAAAGCATGCGTTTTGTAGACCTCTTAAACAAGTTCGATTTATTTGGATCTCGATTTTTCTCTCTGGGAAATGGGAATATTATCAGACCAAGCAATTTGTAGAACAAGCTCCTATGGTCTATTACCTGGGCTCAGTGTCCCTCCCTGTAATGTGGGGCAGGTGAGCAGATAGCCCTGAGGCCTCCAGCCTCCCAGGTCAACCCAGGACAGTGGATTTAAGCCACCTGGCATTCCAGTCATGTAGACCTGGCTGCAGTAATTTTTACAAAAACTGTGAGTGTCCAGACCTCAGTTGAGACCAAGAATAGGCATCTCCTTGGCACTGCAGCCTGGATCTGGTGTGCCGTGGTCACCGGTGCTCTGAGGGTGGCCAGGCACAGGAGGCTGGATACATGTGATTAAGGTGGGGGGCGTCTGCTTCTCTCCCTACAAGAGAAAAGTCTCAGAATGGCTCACATGGTTAGGAAAAGGCGCTGCCCTGATCCCTCCAGGTCCTCAGCTCTGGCTCAGCAGCCCAACACTGAGCAGCTTCATCACCCCACAGGGCAACTCTCACAGCTGTTACTAGAGGCTGAAGCTCTGCGTGGCTGAGCACAAGGTCCTGTCCAGGGCCTGGTCTGGCTTCCCCTGTGTTTCCTCATCTGCTGCCACTGCATCAACAAATTGTAAGACTTCTTCATTTCTTTCTGAATGTAAGTTCAGAGTATGTCATCACTATAGCCTCAGTCTCATAATCTTTGTGCATGTAGAACTCTTCTGAATGTGTCAAAATGTCAGCTTTCATGCCATTCAAAGAATCCCAATTTTAAAATCTATGCACTGGTATTGATTTCTATTTTCATCATGGGAAGCAAAAAAAAATTAAGGAAGATTTTTACAATTGCCCCATGATAAAATCTAAATCATGGAAGGATGATTTAGAAAATAGAAATTTTAGATTGAAATTAGAAAATAGAAATAGCGCAAGGTTATCACGTCAGTCTTCTATGAAATTCACATGGTTTCTTGGTGCTGCAGAGGGAAGGCTCCCTGGGACAGGAATGGTCAGCCCAGGCCAACGACAGCCTTGGGGCCACACTCCTGACTCAGACATGTCTGCCTTTCTGATAGGGAGGGGACGCAGGCAAGGTGGGGAAGGTCTGATGTGCACCCTCCTGCCAGCACAGCGAGGGGCCGCTGGGCTTTCTCAGCCTGTGTCAAGGAACACTGACTTGCTGCCGTGGGATGGAACGTCAAAACAAGATGCCAGACACCTGGATAATTAAGGACAGTGTTCAAGACCCCTGCTGAGTCCCAGCTTCGGGAACACGGCCACTGCTTGTGTTTTCTCTCTGCATGGCCAAAACCTCCATTTTGTGCCGTAAAACAGCAACTCGGATCCCCCCAAATATGTTCCTTCTTTGGTATATTTCCAAATGTCACCCAATTCTAAGCAGGCCAACAGTCACATGTTGGTGTGGATCATGCCTCCACTCTTCTGGGGTCAGAGGGCATGGGCTCAGTTGGGAACACGGGAACTGTCTGAGGTGCCCCTTCAGAATTTCAACACTGCCCCTTCAGGGAGAGACAACTATCTCTGCATTTCTCCCATAACAGGGCGAGAATCATACTTTTGAAGCATGAGCTTCTAAAACGGTCTAAACATATCAGGAGAGGGCTTTTACCTCAAGTTGACAGGAGAAGTAGAAGTTTACACTAGGTAAACAGTAGGGCCCTTTTTCCGGAACCGCAATGGCTTCGCTTTACTAAAGCAACACTTAGCTCTGAATATGGTAGGTGAAACAGAAAAGCACTGTGCACCCACAGGCAGTGTGGTCAAGGGGTCTCCACTCTGGGACCAGGGCCGAGGGCCTGTAATCTGCAGCCTCAGTGGCAACATGAGGAACAATTGGCTCCTGCCAGAGCCCGTCCAGGAGGCTGCAGAATCCACATCCAGCTCCCACGCGTGGCACATTGAGGCCATTGTCAGTTTGCTAAAATTTATAGAAACTGCTTTCAATGGAGAAGACTGATACACACTTTGTGGAAGATTCTTGAAATTGTTGGGTTAGGCCACACTCTCCCCACACCCCCCTAGGCAGTGTAGGGGGCAGAGTGGTTTGCTGGCCAGTGCTTCCCAAGAGAACTTTCTAGTGGTCTTCCAGGCCCAGATCAGGTTTGCAGGGTGAAGAGGAGAAAGTGGGAGCATACCTGGCCAGGGCCCCAGCTGGCCTCGGCCTCAGCCTCCCTCTCCAGGCTGGGGACAGCTGGGTCCCCATGCCTGGTCAGAGCCCTGGCTGGCCTCGGCCTCCCTCTCCAGAGCTGGGGACTGCTGGGTCCCCACGGCCTTGCTGCTGCCTGCCATTCAGCCCGGCTGCCTTTTTGTTGACACTGCGTGCACAATGGGAGCGCCGTCCTCCCAATACATCATTTATAAGTGTATTCTACCTCTGAATGTACAGGCAGGACTGGCTGTGGGTGAATAAGCTCTGTGAATATTGCCAAGACACTGTGCTTTGTTCAGCATTATTCTTCACAATGGATACCACACTTTGGAAGTAATTTTAAAAAGGGAATCAAAATAGTGGTACTTTTAGCCTTTGTTTCTTTTATACCACACTGCATTCTCTGTCTCTCATTCAGCCGCTCCCATTATACTGACAAATTAAATAAACCACTCCATTGCAGAAAGGCTCGGGCAGGCAGGGCTTCACTCCACTGCAGCCCCGGGAAGTCGAAATAAACATTGAGGTGGTTTCTGCTAGTAATTCCGGCTAACTTTAGTGATGGAGGAAAAAAAGCAGGGGCGGGGGGGACTTCAGAACCCGAGTCGGTCAGTGGACCCGAGATCTGGCCTCTGCAGCAGGTCATGGACCACCGCTGGGAGGGCCACAGTCCCTGAATCACTGGAAACCTCTTCCTGCTGCGTGGCCCTGAAGTGTGAATGGTAAGTTCCAGAAGGCCCTGGGCACCAGGGGCTGGTTGGTGGGGGCAGGTGGTGGACACCCGCAAAGCCAAGCACCAGGCTGTCCTGGACACCCTGAGGCACCGCTCTGCCGGCAGCACGGTCATGGCCTCCTCCCAGGCCAGCTACGTGCGCTGAACTGCTACTGAGGAAGGGGCGAGGCCCGGAAAAGGACAGTGTCTGTCTCTGTC
Source organism: Perodicticus potto (assembly GCA_963574655.1). NCBI lineage: Eukaryota > Metazoa > Chordata > Mammalia > Primates > Lorisidae > Perodicticus > Perodicticus potto. Next base: position 14,441 of record CAUYRH010033696.1, on the reverse strand, counting down.
GCCAGTCTCTCTTTCAAGCTCTACTTGACTTTGAGAAGTTTTTGACTCATGCAAGTCGCAATCTATTTTTGAAATTCAGTCATGGAGAGACTAAAGGAGGAAGAGGAGAATCAGATGAATAGAATATTTCAGTGTGGTGTTGTGTTTGGTCTCTTTAAGGTCCAAAGATGCCCTAGAACCTTGAATGAAAAGGGTGACACCCTTAGCTAGTGACCTGAAAGCATTTTTATTTGTTCAAATGAAAATACAAAAAGTTTGTATTTGGGAAGGAAGCACTTTTGACCTAATAACTAATTATTTTTAAAAGATAAACTTTCTTTCGAAAGGAATATAGATAGAAGTCATGTTGGTTAAAAATCTGGGTTTGTAACTGTTAGTAAGGTGGGGCGTGTGGCATGGGCCTTTCTAGGGGAGCAGGTCTGTCTTGATTTGCAGAGATTTTCGGGAACTTTGTAAGAGTAATTTTCCAGTGTCTGTGCTGGAACCCCACGCGCCTCCAATTCCTTTTCTTACTCCCACTCTTTAAAAAGCAAGTGGAATTGGTGGAAAAAGAGTGGAGAGTGCTTGCTGTCAGAGAGCGCAGAGGCAGCCTGATTTCCTTATGAAAACCGAGCCCTGGTAAATGCCAGCTCTGAGGCTTTGAAGACGCCAGCCCCCAGCTAAGATGGCCTCATCTAAAATGCAGGCGTCTGAGCCACGGAGGGGGCTCTGTGTTCCAACAGAGGCGTCCCCTGGCTGCCGAGTCGGAGGGCACCACAGGCCAAGGGAAATATTGAGCCAAAGTGGTTTGAACAGCGCCATCAGGGTTCATCTTTTATTACCAAAGAAAGACTTGAAAAAGCCCAGGTGAAATTTTCTTCCATTGTCTAGGAAAATTCACTGCAATTTGCCCCCAGGGAAGTCCAAGTGCCTGTGGCCTGGGCCCCCTCCTCACGTCCCCTCTGTCCACCTCTCTCCTCGTCTCTCCGCTAAATGTCTCCGGGGTCCCTGGAGAACCCAGGGGCCGAGCAGGGAACGCTGAAGGTCAGGGTTGCCCACTGTGGCCTGACTTTTAAGCTAAAGAGGTTTTTCTTTCTCTTGTTACCGTGTCAGGTCTAATTTGGTGGCATTATGCTAAGGGGTGGGCCTGCTCCTGACAGGAGGGGGTTAAATGAGATTACACGCTTTGGAGGCTGTCAGCGGCCACCGCTGCCTGGGGATGTTAAATTGCGATTTAATGGTCAGCTTTATCTGTATAGTATCAGTGGAAATCTGCTGTTTTCAGCAACTTAATTGGCACTGTGTTTGCAGGAGTTTTTCGGGGAGGTAGGGGAGCTGAGCAGATTTTAGAGCTGAATTATTCAGAGTTCAAACTGGCAGGATGTCAGTGGAAATCTGTGGCCTGTTTTGTTTTCCTGAAGCACAGAGAGCTTATGAATGGGCAAGATGCTGAATTCTGCTGTGATACCCGAAACTTTCTAAAAATATTCATAGGGTCTGTTGTAGCTCCAAGTTTATTTATAAATGGAATAAACAAAGAGTAACAGTTGCTATCACAACATATGTGCCTGTGGGATTTCTGAGGGCCAGTGAGAGCGCAGGGAGGCGGCGGCGCTCTGCACAGTTTTAGCAGATGACTCAGAGACGGGAGCGCGTTCTGGAGTGAACTTGAGGTGACCAAGGCGGTCCGACCCAGAGGGCAGAGGGTGCGTGGTGCGCATGCGTGTGTGTGCACATGGGCACACGTGCGGGTTCGTGGTGCGCGCGCGTGCGGGCGTGGCGTGCACGTGGGCACCCAGTTTGCAAGTGCACTGTGTGAGGTGTGAGGATGCGCGCGCGCCTGTGGGGTGCTCTGGGGGGTGTGCACGTGTGTCTGTGGCCGCGTGCCGCCTGGCCTCCGAGCGGCAGGGCCTGCGAGGCAAGGTGGAGCCGCACCAGCTGGCCAACAGCCGGGGGTCCGCAGGAAGGGCTCCACCGCCGCGCAGCCCGCGGGCCGGAGGCGCTGCGGCCGGGTGCGCACAGGTGCGCTGGCCGTGTGACCGAGGGAGGCCGGGGCACCTGTGCGGGGACCTGCGCAGGGTCCCAGGAGAAGAAAAGGAAGGAGGAGGAGAGAAAAGAGCAGTGTGTCCCCAGCAGACACCAGCATTGTCTGTTCTCAGTTAGGGGTCAGTCCGGAAAGTTCAGGATTAGTAAATGTAATATCCTGTCAAAATTCCCATGATAATGAATCCCGCTGGCCGGCTGGCCCCGCAGCCCTGGGAGATAGCGGCTGATTTATGAGCGCGGCGCGCGGGCGGAGGGCGGGCAGGGCTGGGGTGCCCGGCCTCGGTGTCGGGAGCGTCTGAAACGGCTGCAAACATTCGAAACCGAAAATGGGCTTTTCCCAGCCTCCTGGGAGGCTTCCTGGCAACATTCCCACCTCGACTAGCGAGCAGAGGAGAGACCCAGGCGCCGCTCAGGAAGAGAGGCTGGGCCTGGGGAAGGGGCCCCGCCTGGGAGCGAGCCCGGGTGGCTTTCAGGTGGCAGGGGCAATGCAAAATATTACGCTCCTGGGCGAGGAACATAAAAACGAGAGGCTTCCTGTGCAATTTGTCCAAGGCTCTGCACCTCTCTAAGCAGCTGTCAGATCTGTACATTATGGTACATTGAATCTGAATGAGGCTCTCAACATCAAAACCTTGCATCCATTATGATATCATCTCCCGCTCTAAGCTGTAATGCTTATTAATTCTGCACCCATACTCTCCGGCTCCAGCAAATGTATTCCATCAGCCTAGCATTTAATTTAATTAGTACAGCTGGGCTCTCATTCTCCTTTCTGTGTCAGAGGTATTGTCAGCACGTTCTGCTGTAACACAATTACTGATTGCTTTTAGATAGGCAGAAATATGATTAGGGTATTGGGTGACTGTATCATAAGCCTTATTAGATTCATTTGAAATCTGGAGATAAATAGGAAACTTTTATTTGCAGTGTAATGAGATTATGCTTATTAGGCCAAGGCCTCACAACCTTTTGCAAAGAACACAGTGTATCAGCCGGATTATACTCTGGAACCACACTTTCTGCCCGCAGCATCCCAGCCGTTTCTTGGTGCCTTGCAGACTTGCAGACTTGACTGTTGTTGCACTGCGTGCGTTTTAGGATTATGGCCACCCGAGTGTTTCCGTCGTCAGGAGGACATGGGTATCCCTTTTCTTTCTCAAAGTCTGATGGAAGATACACATCTTTAAATGGGGTTTTATTTTAAAAGAAAAACTTGGAAAAATCAGTGTGCAGGCTAAAAGAAATTATTCTTTTAAATGTATTTATTTGCTTTTAAGTATGTTTGCATTCACTAGATGCCGCTTACAGAGACTGGCGTATAACGCATAACGTTCGTCTTAAGAATCCCTACCGCTCAGTCTCTGCTTCAATGTTTACTGATAAACATTCATCAATAACTGCTGTTACTGTTTTGGTAACAGCTAGCACAAATACAGAGAATTTATGCTTTTTATTGGCATTTACTTGATACTCATAAATTTCTAATATTTGTGGAGGGTTCATGCAGGAACTTTCCCTAACCCAGAAAGAATTGGCTCTGAGCAGTGCAGAGCTGGTGCAGAGAGCTCGAATGATTTCAGGAGATCTTCTAAAATGGGGTTTAGGAAGGAAATACATTTAACTGAGCTGACCTTGGTCAAGTATACTTATTATTTATGAAATACTGTACTTTTATATAGGAAAATGGTAACAATTTCTCCAGGGTATAAAAGTTTTGGAATGATATGTGAATCTTGCTTTAGGAATGATCCAAGATATAAAATATGAATTTACAGAATATATGCAATTTTTTATACTATAAATCATCTCCTATATTGCTCCCACTCCATTGTATCAGGTTATTTATAGCATTGTTTGATTTCAGTAAATCATTTTACTTACTGAATTCATCTGTTGCATAATGCAAGTCCCACATAAAAAAGGAACGTGTTTTAGTGTTAACTTACACAAAATAAGGAACATTTATTTCTCAGTTAAATATATAATCAAGTCAAGATATGTTAAATCCAAAGTGAAAAAGGAGGTGCAGGGAAGGGAGCCTGGGGGTTTGCTTAATGAATACAGAGTTTCCTTTGGGGCAATGGAAAAGTTTTGGAAACAAATATTGCTGATGTGTGTACAACATATGAATATAATTAATGCTACTGAACTGTACATATAAAAATTTTTTAATGTAAAGCTTTGTATTGTATATAATTTACCACTATACAATAAAAAGAAAGGGAAAAAAGAGTCTGGAGGTCAGTGTGCAGGCCATCAGCATGAGTTACAGGTTGTGGGCTGCGCTGTGGTCTGTGACTTCACACTTCAGCCTATAAATTTCTCAGAGATGGTGAGAGCTCCTTAGACTTGGTTGCAAGTCCCATTTGAGTGAGATGCTCACTCATTCCTCCTTGGTGTCTGACTTTCCTACCAAACCAAATATGAAAAACTCCAATGAGGATGTTTATTCTTTCCCCCAAATGGTACATACAAAGATCTTGCTTGACCTTGGCAAGAACTCTTGGTGGCACAAATTGCATCCAGAATTGAAACCACCTGGCTCTGGCCAAGTGCTGCTGCTTAAAGAAGGACAAGATTAATAAGGAATGAATAAAACAAGAAACATCCGAATGTTCCAATGGCTTTTTATTGCTTGCATGGCACTCAAGGTAATCAAGAGCCCTGCTGTCCACGCCACCTTTAAATGGGACAAGTTCAGGGGGAAACAGGAGCCCGGGCACAGCGTGGATAGGGCAGGAGAGGAACCCGGGGCAGACCAGCAGTGTGGGCAGCAGGGAGAGCCTCCTCCACTGCCTGGTGGCACTGGCCCGCCAGACACACCCTCCCTGAGCCTTCAGTAAAGGACACAGCAGAGCCCTGCTACTCTAGAGCACATATGTGTGTGCCCCAAAGCCTTTTATGTGCCATTTCCAAGTGTTATTGCGATTTTGTAATTTAACTAAATATTATGTGAACCACTGAAATATGAGTGCGAAAAGAAAGGAAAAAGAAAGATTTGGCTTTTTCTATGAAAACTATATCGAGCGTTTTGAAAAGACTAGATAAAATCAAATTGCTGTTTAAAATATAAAATTAGTCCAGTGTAAATTATGGGGGAAAATCATTGAAATCTAAGACTCTACATTCAGATTGCCTCACAAGTGGTTTTAGTTAATCATTCCACTTTAACAGAACTCAAAAGGTGCTTCATGGAGAGTTGTTTATGCAGGAAAGAGGCCTCTCTGTAAGCCAGTCAGCAGCCCTGAGTTCGAGGCCCTATATCATTTTACTTTTAGCCTAACCCAGTAGTCGTGGAGCAATGGACACACCCAGAAGCCAACACTACGGCACCAGCTTTCAAGGAAAGAAGAGGCTTTGCTGCTTGTCGTCTGGTGAGGAGACAGGAGGCAGCACAGTTAAAACCTGTGTCTCTTTCTGGGTGAACCTGCTCTGTGGCACTCCCAACTAGTCCCAGGCGATGGCCAGGCAGCTGGGCTGTCAGGACAGGTGGTAACAATTGGGAGGTCAGAGCCTGCCCCACTGTGTGAGCCTGGGCCACATGGCTTCAGCCTTTGCTCTCGCCATCTGCGCCAACGTATGTGACAGTCAGTGGGTTTGAGCTGGTCCTCTGGTTACACAGTCAGATGGGTCATGTGTGTAGCGACAGCATCAGACTTCCCTCCCTTTTGTTTTGGCCAAAAGGGAAAGATTTGATAAAAGAAAAAGGAAAAAAGATAGGTAGTGCGTGATACTCTGTTCGTTTTCTAGCTTGCCATCATGAAGCACCGTAGACTGGGTGGCTTACACAGCAGGAATGTATTCTCTCACAGCTCTGGAGGCTGGAAGGCTGAGACAGGTGAGCAGGTGGGCTCTTTCTGAGGCTCTGAGGGAGTCCCTGTCCCAGCCTCCCCAGCTCCTAGGGGTCTGGGGGGGGGCTCTTTGCTGCTCCTGGGCTCACAGAGGCCTCATCCCAGCTCCAGCCTGTGTGCCCTCATGGTCCGCTCCGTGCACGGCGTCTGCATCCAAATGGTCCTTTTTTTTATAAGAACATGATCAGATTGCATTGGGATCCACATTAACCCAATGCGACTTTATCTTAACTAATTGCATCTTCAAAGACCCATTTCCAAATAAGGTCACATTCTAAGGTGTTCGGGGTTAGTATTCCAACATATGAATTGGGGGGATGCAATTCAGCCCATAAAATAACAGAAAATATTTTTTCACAGAAACGCTGTATTTTAGAAAGAAACGTAACAAGACAAACCACCACACATCACAGTTCCTTGGCACCTTTAGAACAGTATGGCCAAAAGTGACTGAGCCCATGGCTTTTCTTTTAAACGTGGTAACAGTGAATGCCATTCTAGCCTTCTGTTTATCACAAACATATTTGGTGTTGTCATCACTTTTTTCCTGAAGTTGGCAAACTCACTATTTCTGACTACGAAAATCAGCTTTGGGCTTAGAAGAAAAGGATGATTGGATAGAGTTGGGAAGCAGACGTCAGTAGCCACATAGAAACCAGGTCACTCAAAGGACAGGGAAGAACTCAAGAGCTTTGTCAGCAACTGTGAAGTTTGCTTTTACTGCGGAGGCCAGGTCTGGGGCTCTCTACTTGGTGGACTCCTCAACACGGCTTCCAAACTTGGGCAACATGGGTTAAAGTGTGCAAAGTTTCAGTTGTATGAGAAATCTAAGCCCGGGTGATCTACTGTGCGGCAGAGTGCTCACTGTCAGCGGTCCTGTGCTCGATACTTCAAGTCTTGCTAAGATAGTAGGGTAGATGTTATGTGAAGTGTTTTGTAACAACAACAATAATGATAATAATAGTAAGAGCAGGGGAAATTTGCCGGTGATGAATCGGTTTGTGGTCTATACTTAGCTCCAAACTCATCAAGTTGCATTAAGTATGTAAAGCTTTTTATGTTAAAAAAAAAAATTAAGAAGAGGGCGGCGCCTCTGGCTCAGTGAGTAGGGCGCCAGCCCCATGTACCAAGGGTGGCAGGTTCAAGCCCGGCCCTGGCCAAACTGCAAAAAAAAATGGCCGGGCATTGTGGCGGCCACAATGTAGTCCCAGCTACTCAGGAGGCTGAGCCAAGAGAATCGCCTAAGCTAAGGAGTTAGAGGTTGCTGTGAGCTGTGATGCCACAGCACTCTACTGAGGATGACAAAGTGAGACTCTATCTCAAAAAAAAAAAAAAAAAAAAAAACTAAGAAGAATACTAGGGGGGTGCCTGTGTCTCAGTGGGTAGGGTGCCAGCCCCATATACTGAGGGTGGTGGGTTCAAACCCGGCCCTGGCCAAACTGCAACAAAAATTAGCTGGGCATTGTGGCCACCACCTGTAGTCCCAGCTACTTGGGAGGCTGAGGCAGGAGACTTGCCTACACCCAAGAGCTGAGGTTGCTGTGAGCTGTGACGCCACAGCACTCTACTGAGGGCAATAAAATGAAACTCTGTGTCTAAAAGAAAAAAAAAGAAGAAGAATACTAAAGCGTTTCCCCTGTTTTCTTCTAACAGTTTTGTTAATTTTTTTAATGTATAGGTCTTACATTTACGTCTCTAATCCATTTTAAGTACACCTGTATAGACAGTGAAATGTAAATATATAAGAAAAAAAAAGTTGCTGAAAATAAATTTAGCCTAGCTTGCACTCATTCCCTCAGGGACAAATACCCGACAGCAGATGAACAGAGGATTGTGTAGGTTACCTAGCTCCGCCTCTGTGGTCATGAATGGGCACTAGTGAGCCAAGCATATATTCGTTTTAGTAGACTCCCAACTCTGCTGAGACCTTGCCGTGGTGAGTACATTACTTCTGTCTTATATCTTGGGTCTAGAATTGTTCTGTGTTGCTTGTTAAACATACAGGCAATTAAATTATTGGTGACTTTAAGACCCTCTAAATTAACATCCGTAGGGGAAGGGCTGGAAACTATTTATTTTTTAAAAGCATCTTTGTTATTTGTAACAATTTAGCAAGTTGGGGAAATACCATATTATCTCCCTTAATTCTCACCACAACTCTTAGGAGGAGGTATTATTAATATTACTGTTGGTTACTGATAAAGGAACTTGGTTTAGGGAAGTAATTTGCCTGCCATCTTATAGATAGTAAGCTAGGGAGGCCATTTTAGGCACCAGCAGCCATTTTAGACACAGTGGCAAAATGAATGGAAGCAATATTTTAGGAGCAGAAGGAGGTTCAGGTTCTCTCATATTTTTTGGTTCACATTCATACACACATACATACATACATCATTTTTTAGCTCTGGTAAAGAATAATAACCTTAAGCTATTTTCCTTTTTTTTTTTTTTTTTGGCAGTTTTTTGCCGGGGCTGGTTTGAACTCGCCACCTCTGGTATATGGGGCTGGCGCCCTACCCCTTGAGCCACAGGCACTGCCCACCTTAATCTATTTTCTAGAAGAAATCTCTGAAAGTAGGCCAGAGCACAAGGCAGCTGTCATGACATCATGGGTGGAGTCAGGAGAGTACTGAATTATGGGAAATTCTCCATCACTGTTAGCTGTGGGATCCACAAGCTGCCTTATAAACATCAAGGCAGGCAGCATAAAAGGCTTTCCAGAATACTCAGTGTAAAAAAAAAAAAAGTATGTAAAAATAAATTGCACTATGAGGGACAAAACACATGTTTACCACTGAGTAAAATAGTTTTTAGGTCTGCCCTTGTTTTACAAGCAAAAGCGTCTAAGAAGGAAATAACAGCAGTTTTTTTCTAAAATAGTAGATTAAATGGAAGTGTAACAATTGCTGTATGTTTGATGTAGATTTAAGGGTAGAATCAGAACAGAAGTAACTAGAGGAATTATTAAAGTCTGGATTTAGCCCAAATGCTGCTAGGATTATCTGGTGTTATTGACAACCGTGTATTTTCTTGAATTTTGTACCAAGGTTAGAATGCGAGAGGCAAAACCTCCTTTAGGACAGAGTACTTAAGTTTAGCCCATGATGAACCTTTATAATTATCATCTAGAACACACGCTTACTTCTGTGTAATCCTGCCTAAAAATAACTGGTAAAAGATAATCCCCAAACCACGTAGGCTTCAAGTTACTGTTAGCTTGTTGACTTTTAGTCATTTTATGTGAACCTATAGGCTTGGGTTAAAAAAGGGTAATTGTTTTCTCCATCAGGAATTGAGAAGGACAAAGCAATCTACCCTTGATGGTTTGTAGATACTGAAGCATGCTATCCAGAGTCATGCTTTGATGTTCCTACTTGTGTTCACAGCACCCCTCTGTGATGAAACTATGGTTATGATCTTTAATTATATCCTTATTTCCATACTACAGAAATAAATTCAATACAAGATCAAATAGGATCATTTCAGAGTTCATTCATTAATTTATTCATTAATTAAGACACTACTGGAGATTTGAGGGCCAAGATGGCAGACCAGAGGCAGCCCACACATGCTGGCAACCGCGAGTGGTGAGTGGACACTGGCCTTTGGCTGAACTCTCAGAGAGGCAGCAGGAGGCACCCGGAGTGAAGGTGAGGAATGTGGGGCAGCCCACTCAGCAGGATCAGAGGTGCCTGGGAAAGGCACCTCCATGTGAAGAAGGGACGGAGAAGAGAGAAGCCCAGGTCCCCTCACATCCCTCACAAACATTGCAATCTGGCTGCAGGGGAGCCCCCTCCACTATACCAGGCCTCTTGGCGACACAGGGAGCTTATTGGAGACTGTGCAGTGGCATTGCTCTTAGGAGAAGGACCAGCAGGGTTCCACTGGCCTCCAAACCCTGGAAATTGTGACCGGTGCTATTTTGGGGTCCCAGCCCCAGAGTACTTCCATCTACCTTGGGGTCAGATTCATTGCTGCCACCTCCCCATCACCCCTCTTGGGAGGGGTGCAAGGAGAGAGCAGGGAGGCTGGGTACTCTCGTGGTCCCCATGAGTGAGTGCTGTGCACCCTCACTACTTCTGGGACATCCAGGAAGAGCAGGCACCCACAGACCTGGCACCTGCTGCCACCTCCTATGCAGCCCCACCCAGCCATAGCTCTCATGGACCCAGCAGAGCACACTTGCAGCCCAAGGTGTCTGCCACTGCTGTCTGGGTAGCACATCTGCTGCTGCTACCAACGGGGCCATGCTGCCACTGATGGAGCTGAATGTGGTGAGTGCCAACCACTGCCACTACCGCCACCAGACCTGGGCAGGGGGGATGCTCCTGTTGCACGCACCAACCACACACTGTACTCCTGCAACTCCAACCACCTGTGACAACTATGGGGAAATGGGGAGACACAGGAGGACATCAGTGTCACAGTCTGTCAGAGTAGGACTCACCCAGAGAGCTTTCCCTCTCTTCCCTGAGCAAGGGTGCCCAGGAGAGAAGAAAAGGTGCACCACAAAGCTATCTGTCATGAGCTGAGAAAGGAGGCTCCAGATGAGAAAGAACCAGCACAAGAACTCTGGAAACATAAACAAACAAGCCATTTCGACACCCCAGTGGATCACACTAGCCCTCCAGCAATGGGCTCAACCAAAAGGAAATTGTTGAAATGTCAGATATGGAATTCAGAATGTGGATAGAAGTAAGATCAATGAATTGATGAGAAAGTTGAAAACCAACACAAAGAAACCAAAGAAACAAAAATAAAAATTCCAGGGCATGAATGAAAACTTCATGAAGAAATAGATAATATAAGAAAAAACATAATAGAACTTCTAAAAGTGAAAGAGACATTAGGAAATTTTAAAATACAATAAAAACCTTTAACAACAGACAAAGCAGAAAAATGAATTTCAGAGCTGGAAGACAATGCTTTCAAATTAACCTAGTTAGTAAAAAAAAAAAATCAAGAAAATAAATAATCTTTCCAAGAAATATGGGATTGCGCAAGAATCACAGATATCCCTGTGGGAGAAGGAAAAAATGGCAAAAAGCCTGAAAAACCTATTGGAGGAAATAATTGAGGAAAAATTGAGGAAAACATTCCTGGTATTGCTAGAGATTTAGGCATGCAGATACAAGAAGGTCAGTGAACAACTAGAAGATTCATGGCAAATCAGAGTTTACCAAGGCACAGAGACAAAATGAAGGGGAAAATCGTACAGGATGTAAGATGAAAGAATTAAGTAACTTATAAAGAAAGTTGGAGTTGTTTCATCAGACTAGCCCCCATCTTCTCAGAGGAAACCTTACAAACCGGAAGGGATTGGGGTCCCACTTTTAGTATTCTTAAATGGACTAACTGCCAGCTAAGAATTTTGCATCCTACAAAACTAAGCTTCATAAATGAAGAAAAGAAAGTTTCTTTTCCCAAACAAACAAACACTAAGGGAATTTGTCATCATTAGACCTGGTCTGCAAGTGCTTTACATATGGAAAAAAACAATGGATAGCCACCAGTGTAAAAACACCTGAAAGTTAAAGCTCACAGCTCCTGTAAAACAGCAACACAAGAGATAACAATTAACATGGTTACTGGGTAACAGTTAACATGATGAGCAGAACAGTATCTCACATATCTGTGCTAGCCTTTGATGTAAATGGGCTTAATGCCCCACTTAAAAGATGTAGATTGGCTGAATGGATTAAAAGAAACACAACCCAAATATACGTTGTCTCCAAGCAACCCATTTAAGTCTCAAAGATTTTCATAGAGTCCAGAGAAAGGAGAGGAAAAGAATAGTCTATGCAAACGGATACCAAAAGTGAGCAGGAGTAGCCATTCTCATGTCAGATAAAATAGACTTTAAATCAAAAATGGAAAAACAAAAAAGACAAAGATGGTCATTACATAATGATGAAGGAATCAATCCATCACAAAGATGTAATAATCCTAACTATACATGCACCTCACACCGGAGCTCCCAGATTCACAACACAATTCTGCTAGATCTAAGGAAAGAAATACACAGTGACACATTATAATTGGCGGAGACTTCAATACTCCACTGACAGAACTAGACAGATCATCAAGGCAGAAGATCAACAATAACAATAAAAAAGGAAACATTGTACTTAAGCAGAATTCTAGAAGAAATGGACCTAACAGACATTTACAGAATATTCGACCCCAAACTGCAGAAGATACATTCTTTTCATCAGTACATGGGACATCTTCCAAGATAGATCATATGTTAGGCCCTAAAACAGTCTCAGCAAATTGAAAAGTATCAAAATCATTCCATATGATTCTCAGACCACAGCGGAATAAAACTAGAAATCAAATCAAAGAGGAACTCTCAAATTTACACAAATACGTGGAAACTAAACAACCTGCTGTAGAATGAGCCTTGGATAAATGATGAAATCAGGATGGAAGTTTAAAGACATTCAAATCAAATGAAAAAGGCAACTCAAGCTTACAGAAATCTCTGGGATCTGCTCGGCGCCTATGGCTCAACAGGCTAAGGCACCAGCCACGTACACCTGAGCTGGCGGGTTCGAATCCAGCCCGGGCCCGCCAAACAACAATGACAGCGGCAACCAAAAAATGGCCGGGCGTTGTGGCGGGCGCCTGTAGTCCCAGCTACTTGGGAGGTGGAGGCAGGAGACTCGCTTGAGCCCAGGATTTAGAGGTTGCTGTGAGCTGTGATGCCACAGTACTCTATCCAGGGTGACAGCTTGAGGCTCTGTCTCAAAAAATAAATAAATAAATAAATAAATAAATAAAAGAAATCTCTGGGATACGGAAAAGGGGGTGCTGAGAGGGAGCTTAAAAGCCTACATCAAAAAGACAGAAACAATCTAATGTCACACCCCAAGGAACTAAAAAAAAAAGAACAAATCAAACCCAAAGCTAGAAGAAAAAAGGCATAAGAAAGATCAGAGCAGAACTAACCAAAATGGAAACAAATTAAACAAAAAATACAAAGGATCAGTGAAACACAAAAATTTTATCTATCTGAGAAGATAAACAAAATCAGCAGACCAGTAGCTAGACTAACGACAAGTAGAAGAGAAAGAACTCAAACCAGCTCAATAAGAAATAAAAAGAGGACATTACAAATGATAGCACAGAAATTTAAAATATCTCTGTGACTACTATGAAAACCTCTACACACACAAAATAGAAAATCTAGAGGAAATGGATAATTTCTGGAAACAGATGAACTCCCAAGCTTGAATCAGGAAGAAATGGAAATCCTGAACAGACCAAAACGAGTATCATGAGTAGCAGAATTGAAACAGCAATAAAAAATCACTCAACAGGAAAAATGCCCCAGACCAGATAGATTCACTGCAAAATTCTTCCAGGCCTTCAAGGGAGAAAGGCACATATTCTTCTGAATCTTATCCATAACGTCAAGAAGGAAGGACTCCCCTCTAACTCATTCCATGAAGGCAGCATCGCCCCGATACCAAAACCAGGAAAGGATGCCACACACGCAAAAAGAAAAACTACAAACTAAGATCCCTTATGAACACAGAGGCAAAAATCCTCAAAATACCAGCCATCCAAACCCAACAGCACATCAAAAAGGTAATTTGTCATGATCAAGTGAATTTCATCCCAGGGATACAAGGATGGTTCAATATATGCAAGTCAATAAATGTGATTCACCACATAAACAGAATGAAAAACTGAAACCATATGATCATCTCAATAGGTGCAGAAAAAGCATTTGATCAAATCCAACAGCCCTTCATTGTAAAAATCCTCAACATCCAGGCTCAGAGATTGGGACCATCCACATTGTTAAAACGTCCAGAGTGGTTCATAGATTCAAAGCAATACCCATCAGAACACCAAGGTCATTTTTCACAGATGTAGAAAAATAATCCTAAACATCATATGGAACCAAAAGAGAGCTCAAATAGCCCAGGTGATCCTCAGTAAAAGAGCAAGTGTGAGGGATCACATTACCTGGCTTCATACTGTCAATGTTAATATTATACAAGGTGCTAGTAGGTCAAACAGAATCGTGCTGGTGTAAAGCAGACACACAGACCCACGAACAGAGCAGAGAGCACTGACAGAGAGGAACATGGCTACGGCCCACGGGCTGTCAACAGAGCAGGCAAACATGCACTGGGGCAGGATGCCTGTTCAGTAAATGGTGCCGGGAAAATTGGACAGGCACATGCAGACGGGGGAAGCAGAATTCCCCTCTCTCACAATGCTCTTAAATAAAGATGAATTGAAGACTTAAATGCAAGACTTAAAACTATCAGAATTCTTTTTTTCTCTTCTTTTTTTTTTTTTTATTTTTACATATACAGGTGTTAATTAGGTTTCCACTTTTTGCCTTCACAGAATTAAAAAGGCTTAAAATTTAATAACAATAACAGTGTTTAAGATAAGAACTAGGAGCAAAAACCTCAAAAAGAATGAATGAAGATAAATACATTCAGAAAAGAAATCAGATGATTACTGCATTGAAATATTAAGCAATATTAATAATAATAATGCAAAGAAAGTAACATTCACATTGTCAAATAAGAGTATGTCTAT
>CAUYRH010033695.1:0-52844 GCA_963574655.1 Perodicticus potto | reverse complement strand
CAAGGAACCCATACACCTATGTATACCCTGAGACTAAAGGCCTAAAGGAGGAGACGGGGAAAGACCGGGAGAGAAACGGAGAGAGCTTCTCTCTCCCCACTTGAATTCTCTCCCTCTACCAGGAGCTTTAGTGTTTTCTGTATTCTTTTCTCTAAATAAATTCTGTCTTACCACTGTGGGGGGGTGGTGAAATAATGTAATGAAGAATAATAAAATACATGTATTTATAAAAAAAAAAAAAAGAAGAAGAAGAAGAAGGTTAAAGGCCAATATCCATACTCCTCTGTCTTAAAAAGTTTCCGTGGAATGCTCTTCTGTCACAGGAGAACCTCATGAACCACTGTGAGTGGACCAGGTCTGGAGCCTGGAATGTTTGCTGTTTGCTTCATAAAGCTGAGTTTAACCACCTGAGCACCTCAACTACCCACAGGCCACACTCAGCACAGGCCAGCGTGAAGATCTGATCAGGCCCTGCAGGGAGTTCCTGCCAGAGCTGTGCCTCCCCTTCTCTTTGGCCAGAAAAGAGGAAGGGGGGCCTGAGGCCTACGGAGATGGGCCCTGGGCAGCCGCCCTGACAGAGGGCGATGACCAGACCAGGGCATGCCAAGCCTGTGGACATGCCACAGGGCCACAAGTCAGCACATCTTTGCTCTCTGGCCTTGGAACTTGGCCGGGCGTGTTGGGGGCACATGAAGTTTGGCATTCACCCGCTCCCTGGGCTAAGTTTGACTGAGACAGATTGGGGTCACTGTCACTGTTCCTTTTCTACATCTTTGTCCCTGTGCACTCCCTTCTTGAGAAGGAGTAGGATGTCAGAAAACACAGGAGAGGTGCCTGTGAGTGGTAGATATCCTCAGGTTGGCCAAGAGAAGGACATGCCAACATGTTGCTTTCCACAGAAGGTAGGTTCGGTTGCTGTCCCCAAACCAAGAGGGAAATGTGTGGCTGCAGATTAACAGTCAAAGCACAAATCATTCAGGACAAATTTGGTGGGAAGTTGGAAGCCACGCAGTGGCCAGCAACACCAGAGGTCAACAGGCAGTCTCCCTCATTAATAATCCCAGGTCACATTTTCTTAGAAGAAAGAACATGAATGTAGACTGTTGGACTGTCACACTAACACCAAAGTGACCTGGTTGGTCAAGGTGGGAAAACCAGCAAAGGAGCACGTGACAGGGCCACACTAGCTAGAGACAACGTGGCTGGCCATCCACAAGTCCCATGCAGGGATGGGGGAACTGCAGCTTGATCAGGCAGGAAGCAATCCTGGGACAGCGGCACCAGCCCACACCCTTCGCATGGTGGGGCCAAGATTCTTTGTCTCTCTTGCCCTCATTTTTTCCCACATGTAA
Organism: Perodicticus potto; assembly: GCA_963574655.1. Classification (NCBI taxonomy): domain Eukaryota; kingdom Metazoa; phylum Chordata; class Mammalia; order Primates; family Lorisidae; genus Perodicticus; species Perodicticus potto. The sequence goes on along the minus strand of CAUYRH010033695.1, from coordinate 51,492 downwards.
GGGGCTAACTGTAATTCAGCACATCACATACTGCAGAGGTGGGGGGCTGATTCCTCTCAGGTAACATTCCAGACAAGAGAATTTTGTATCCTCAAAAGATGCCCAAATTAACCTTTTCTAGCCAAAGTAATGGAAACCTCTTATGTATTGTACAAGGCAACTCAGAGCATCAGGGCCCACTCCTGATCTCCCGGCAGTGACCCATCTAGGAAGCAGCAGCCAGAGCTCAAGTACGGAGCAGTCCACCTCCTAGCCTGTGTCCTTGAGCCCACATTTAACCCCTTGGTTTCCTCAGGTACAGAAGGAAGACGAAAGCTCATGGAGTGGCTGTGCCTCCTGGGTTCTAAGTGGAAGGGTGATGAAAGAACACAGTAACTCAAGCTTCTCCATGCTGGGTCACAGGATATATTCCCTGTACATGAAATGTCCTTCTTCAATGTCCTTCCATGGCTACCCTTTGTGATTTGGGCTTAACTATGTTCCTCTCAGCAAGGCCATATGAGCACTCTCTCTAACTGGGGTGTCCCAGTTAGTCCCTTTCTCTCCCTCTCAGCATCCTGTTTTATTTCTGACACAAATGTGCATCTTATACACAACTGTGTGACTTCCTCCTCACCTGTCTGCAGCCTGTATCTCTAACCAGTCACTGTGCTCCTAACAGTGTGGACTTTTAAATGATTTGCTCATCTCTGTCTAAGAGCCAGTGAAAACCACAGGATGGATGGATGGAAAGACGGATGGATGCATGGATGAATGCATGGATGGATGCATGGATGGATGGATGGATGGATGGATAGATGGATGGACACATGGATGGATCATGGATGGATGGATAGATGGATGGATGCATGCATGGATGCATGGATGGATGGATGGATGGAAGGAAGGATGGAAGGATGGATGGATGCATGGATACACGCAATGATGGATGGATGGATGGATGGATGTAAGGATGTAAGGATGAATGTATGCATGGATGCATGGATGGATGGATGAATGAGTGGATGGATGGATGGATGCATGGAAGGAAGGATGGAAGGATGGATGTATGCAAGGATGGATGCATGGATGGATGGAAGGATGGAAGCTTATCTTGAGGATATAATAAGAGAGCACATGCAGAAATGCTTTGGAAATTGTGCAGTGTCACAGTAACATAAGACGTCATTATAAAATGCTAGTGCCAGGGCCTGTGACAGATGCATTATAGTCATCACTATCCCCAATCATCCAACTCTGTTTCACAGATACTTTTCTCCCATTGTACAGATGAAGGAACAGAGGCTCTGGGGAAGTTGATTAACCTCCCTAATATAACAGGGCTGGTAAGGGATGGGATTCAAGGCCAGATGTGAACTGAAGGCTTCAGCTTTTCCCAAAATCATTATTCCATATTCCATCAACCACAAAAATAACCATGACATCCTCACGGTCACTGACAAGCCTGAAGCAAGATATCCTCAAACAGAACAGCCGCAAAACATTCTTGGGTCACTTAGTCCTCTTTTTGAAGCTTACTCTGCCCTCTCTCTTATGGCCAGTTGTCCTTTCTTACTGATGTCATCAAGGAACCTTCACATAGTACCAGTTTCTCTCAAAAGAATCAGTTTTAATTATCTACAACATGAAACCAATTCTTGTTAAAATTGGGTATAAAGTCAAGACTTTCCAAGCAAGGAAGGATGTTTGTGGATTAGTTGCAATCTCCTTTGATTCCTCCAGGTCTTTTATTTTTAATTCTTTATGGTTTCAGGAAATTAATTCAAGAAGTTGAAGTCGTAGGGTAGGTAGTATCCAGATAGGAAAGTGCCATCTCGCACTTCCTAAGATTCTTAGGAGGCCCGAATGGGAGAATAAATATGTAATGGCAAATGGGAAAAAAATTTTCAGCAACGTGGAGACAGATATTTAAGAATATACTACTGCTGCCACTCAACACTTACTGCAGTCTGATTATGGCAGTAAGAAACTATGGTTTCTTTCCTTTTGAGGCTTCTGGTATCAATATGTCCACATTACAGAAATAAATGACAGTCCAGAGAGGGTATGAGGGTTGACCCAGTTGATGCTGGCGCTCTGGGCCTCTGTCTCCCATCTGAAGCCCTTAGTCTGTGCTTCTCAGGGTCCACATCCAAGATCTCTCGGGAGAAATTTAGCACAGGCTTCATAGAACCTACTCTGGCAAAAACAAGGTGATAGGCTGTCCAGAGATGATAGAACTAGCAGCCTGGAAGTCTTGTGATCAAGTTCAAGTCAAGATTTTGTGCCCATTTATGACTGAAGTGGTATCCCAAGGACTGTTGAAGTATTCCTCACCATCATAAATTCAGGAATCGAGGTGGAGCCCCCCAGAGTCTTCAGGAAAGGGAATTGTATCTCTGTTCTTCTGTCCCAGAAAAAGGACATCAAGGAGACACTAAAAGCCAGAGGCAAGTAAGTGACATCCGGGGGTCCCCTGGTTGAGCAGTAGTCATCACACTGACCAGGGGTTTGTGAAAAAGCAGACTCCAGTTGCATTTTCCAAACCAGTTGAATTGCAATCACTGGGAATAGGAACTAAAATTCTGAATTCTTCATGAGAGCCCCAGGGGAACTGGATAATTGGCCAGTTTGGAAAATCACTGCTGTTTGAGAGAGAGAGACTGGATTTGGATTCTGCACTGGGTTGAACAGTGTTTCCCCCGAAATCATGACCTCCTAGAACCCCAGAACATGACTCTATCCTGAAACAGTGTCTTTGTAAATGTGATTTCAGTCCGTTTTTGTTATTCATGGTAGTTATGCTTTAAAAAGTCACCACAAACCCTGAGGTTGTGCGAGCCTCTGGTCACAGCATTTTCATCAAGTAGCCATGGGCACTTTTGTTTGTGTTTCCATTTGAAGACGGCCCTATTTAAGATCATTGAAGATAACCCATATTGTTGGTTGGTTGACATCAAACTCAAGGCCAGCAGCATTATAGCTCACACTCGGACAAAGCTCCTGTAACCTTAACACAAGTATTTTCTCTATATGGCACATCACAGCCTTCCTGGATGTGGGGACACTAGACAGATCTCACTTGGGGGGCTATTTTAAACATCATCAAACCTATTTTAAAATCATCAACAAAAAGCACAAAAATACAAAAAATGTGGCACCAAATAAAGTGCAAAAACAATGCCTGGTTTTGAAAGCTGAGACAAGAAGGCAGCTGGGAGTATACCTTTTGCACAACTCATGTTTTTCCATGCTCGGTGTACTATCTGCAGATGATTGTGTATATTGATTTCAGGGTTACAGATACATGTTGGTGAGTAGTTAGATAGCAGACACAGAATTAATGAATAATAAGGATCCATGGTAGACGCTATCATCCTGAATTAGAGTGGGCCCTGCTTCGGTGTGACTGGTATCCTTCAAAGAAGAGGAGATACTCAAACAGACACAAAGGGGAAAAGTCCAGCAATAATGGAGGCAGGATTGAAACAACGCAGTTGCAATGCCCAGCATTGTCAGCAAGAAAGGATTCTTCCTTAGAGCCTTCAAAGGGAGCAGGACCCTCTGACACCTTGACCTCCAGACTTCCAACCTGCAGAAGTGTAACAGAATAGCTTCCTGCTTTTCTAAGCCAGCCCGAGTTACGGCAGCCCTGGGAAACTAACATAGTAGAGTCTGAACATGCGGGTGCCAGCTTGGATCTGGGAATGAAGGATAGTGTGGTTCCAGGGACTCCTCCCATGGGGAACCAGCCCAGCTCTCAGCCCTGCAGCCTCGCCTCAAAGATCAAATGAGAGGATGTCTGTGAAGACACCTAGAAGGTGTTCTGTCAGCTCAGATCTGATCTATGGGATATCAGAGGAGGCACTGTTATCCAAGCCCTCAGGGCCGCAAACCACCTATCCCAGTGCCCCGAGCTCCGGCCAAACAGAACTCATCACCTTTCCAGCCGGAACCTCCACAGACCTGCTTCGATTATTCCTTGCCCCAGAATCTCATCCCTCAAATGCCAGAGCCTTGGTTTCCTCCTTCTCTGAAATTTCAGTAGAATGTAGAATGCCTCCCCCTGACATCCCATAGATTTTTGCCCTTGGTTATAATTATAGGTGGATGTGCAAGTAAAAGAGCATCCCCCATGCAGTTCAAATCCTTCGGCAAGAACATTGTAGTCCAAGTGTCTCGCACCTGCCTGACACATGACAGGTGCTTAATAACTAAGCCGGAGTTGTTCAGGCATCCAGTGGGGTGTGGGGGGTCCTCAAGGATAAGAATGTTTTGGTCAAAGGACCTTCAGGGCCCTTCCTACCCTGACTTCAGACTCTGGGATTGTTGAAGGAATGAATGAATGGGTCGATTTTAAGCCCCCTCCCAGAGCTAGGGGAAGACAAAAGCCCCGAGGCTTGTACAAGATCCATCGGCTCCCAGGCCCTAGAGCCAGGTTGAAAGAGCAATGGTCTGATGCTGCCTCTGGAGGCTCAGTCCAGCCTCCCTGCATACCTGCACCACCTCCGTGATCCCTGCACCCAGCCTCCATCCCCATGATGCAAGTTTGAAGGCCCATTTGAAGAGCAGGGATGACTGCACACCATTCACTCTGAACTTGGCATTTTTCCACATCCCCTGGCTATGCATTCCTTCAGAGCAGGCTGGCAGGAGGAGAGCAGGGTGGCTGGGGGCTGCTGAGCATCTCTGGACTCTGGTGGGTCAGAGACCACAGACAGGAGGACCTGAGCAGCAGTGCTGGAGAAAGTGCCTTGGGCCTTTGTTCTCATGGGGACGGCACTATCAGATCTGACACTGCTCACCACTCTGCCTACAACCACAAACTGGCAGAGTAGGGAGCACTGGAGGAGCTGGCTAATCTGCACTCACATGCTCAGGAGGCCCAGGCGGCCGATCTGCCTGACCTGACCGGGAGTGTGTCTCCAGAGGTGCGAGAGTGGAAGCATTTAGTCACTGTTGCCTTTAATGCTGCACCAAATACAAAACACCTAGCGGCCCACACTCAGCCTCATGCCCATACAGTCCAATTCTCTGATTGTCCTGATGGCAACCTGATTCCTAGAGCAGTGTTTTTCAATCCTTTTTATCTCATAGGTAAACTTCCGCAGCACACTTAAATTATGTTGATCAAAAAAAAGAGTACAAAAAAGAACTGACTGTGCTTTGAACATGTTTTGAAAATAATTTAATTAATGATCATTAAAAGTTTACATTGCACACCTAAGATCCTCTCACGGCACACTGGTTGAAAATTACTGTCCTACCAAGTGCTGGGCCCCCTCAAGTGGAGAGTGTCAGACAGGACAAGGACACAAGACTAAAACGTGACTTGTGTGTATGCGTGTGCATGTGCATGTGTACATGTGTGTGCGCCCTGGGGTGATTGTGCTTACTTCTTTCAAGCTTTCTGTGAGAACAGAACAGTGCCTGGTGTTAATAGATGCACAGTGAATTCATGGTTTGGAAGTAATAGCAAACTTAGAGACCCTAGCTTGGGAACTTAGAGATGCTAGTTTGGGAACTCGCTCTCCTGGCATCCATTTGCCCAGGGAAGGCTCCTAGCTATCAACATTTCCCCCGCCCCCCAAATTCCTGAGCATTCTCTTTGGGTGCCAAGTTCGATATGACCTCTTCAAATTCATAATGAGTGTGGAATAAGCAGAACGCAGCTCAAGGTGAGTCATTCATTAATCATAAGCATAACAGGCCCTGATCAAGGACACATCAGCACAAACCTTAAAAAAGAAATGGGGGGAAGGGCTGCCCAATCTCCTCATTTAATATTAAGTACATTATGTTTTCTCATTTGAGTTCTGAGAAAGATTCCTCCCCACTGCCTGGCTTTATATGAATTCAATCCAAAGTCAATTTTCCCTGAATACCTGGATTCTGCCTGGTTCCTGGGTGCTGAGGGTGAGATGAGGAACTTTGGAACCAGGGTCACTCACGCTGCAAGGATGCCTGCCAGCAGGACCACCTCCAGGCAGCACGGAAGCGGCCTTGTGCTCATCTTCTCGGTGTTGCCTAATATATTTGGGGGGGATGCAGATGAACAACAAGGGTACACCCCATCCTTGGAAGGTGCACTTCCCTGGGGGAGGAATAACAAGTGTCCGATTAACTGCAAATAACCCGCCGACACTGCCGGGCTGTGGCCCTCGGGGCCTGCCCTGGTTTGGGGGAGGTGAGGCAGGGAGCTCTCAACTACATTCACATCTCGTTCTCCACTCTCTCACCTGTGTCCCAAGATGTAGGCAGGTGGGGGCATCAACGCAAACTGAGGCTCAGTGTGTGATCGGTGTCCAGTGCAGGACAACTCCTTGCACTGACTTTGAAGTACCATGGGTAGGGCCCCATACTCTCAAAGGGGAGGAGCTGCCAACTCATGTTCCCAGCCCGCCAGCCGCCGGCTGCGCCATCTCCCGCTGTGGCAATGGCTGAGCTCTCTGTGCACCCTGATTAGAGTGTGCACCTCCCTGGGAAGGTGGCAGAGCCCGACAGGCATGGGCACGCCCCCAGGCAATTTACTCAGCATGCGAGTACTGTGATCTAAAGGTGAGATGCAGGAGGTTGCCCCCAAAAAAGCCCAGAGACGGAGGAGAAGGGCAAGGAGATGAGCATACAAGTTGACACAAATTACCTGGTGCTCACTGGAGCTGAATTAGGCAGTGAGAACTGCCAGGGCGAGTCTGGTTGGTGCCATCTCAGCAGAGCAGAGAGGCCGACCTGACAGGTGGGCGGTGGGTAAGGGGAGAATCTCACATGGGCTTGGTGTGGGCACCACTTGAAAATCCCAGGTTGTCACCCCAGGCAAGCCCAGTTTCCTTGCCTAGGACTTTCAAATGCCTGGGGACCTGCAGGCTGCAGGAGCACCACCTGGGAGCTTGCCGAAAAGGTAGCCAGCTGGGTCCCAACCTCAAAGATTCGGAATCAGAAAATCTGGGGTATGGCCAGGGCTGCCGTATTGCTCACCCTGCCAGGCACAGCCCATTCAAAGCCTCTGGGCAGTCACTCTTCATCTGACAGCTCCTTCAGTCGACAGAGGAGGAAATTGAGTCTAAAGGGAAAAAAGGGCTTTGGCCAAGGTCCCACAGAGAGTTAGAAGCAGATCTTCCCATAGCCTCCTGATCACTCCCTCCTTCCTCCTTCTCTCCCCTCCCCACTTCCTCTCTCCCCCTCCCTCTATCCTTTGCGTCTGTACTTTCTTCCTTCATTCATTTCTTTCTTCTTTGGTCCCTCCTTTCCTTCCTTCCTACTTCCCTTTTATTTTCCTTTTCTTTCCTTTCCTTTCCTCCTTCTTTCCCTCCTCTCTCCCTCTTTCATTCATACAACAAATACTGATTATCTGCTATGTGCCAGGCACTGTGTTAAGTGCAAAAACAGCTTGATCCCTCCCCTGCTGGAGCAAAACACCTTAGTGGAAAAGACCAGCATGAACCAAATAAATAACCACACACATAAATGTAAAATCATTGCTATACCCAGAAGAGGCACACAAGAGGCTGTCTCCAAGGGACTTAACACTGCACAGAGGTGGCGCCAGTGTCCCCGTCTGTAAAGTGGGGCCTCCCCACTTGCCCTGCCTCCTTCACCACCTGCACAGCTTGCACTGGATACTAACAGGAAATGGAGTTTTTAAACATAAAAGTGCCTCTCCAAATGCTGGGCTTATCTCGACTTTGATAGATATCAATAAATATTTGTAGAATTGAATTGCCGAATTGAATGATTCCTCAAAAATAAAGCAAGGATTAGCAAGAATCCCCACCACTGACTCCATGTCATTTAATTTCCCTGTTTGTGCTGATGAGACACAGGCTGGATTTGCTGGCCCTACACAAAGACCAGCAGAAAGACTGCCTTCCACAAACCCCAGAATGGCAGGGCTGCAGGGACCTCAGATACTATCTGATCATGCCTGCCCCCACAACTTCACAGAACGGGAAACTGAGGTCCAGAAATGAAACAATTGGATAGATGATAGACTAACAACAACAAAAAAGGACATATCAGGCGGCACCTGTGGCTCAAGGAGTAGGGCACCAGCCCCATATACCATGGGTGGCAAGTTCAAACCCAGCCCTGGCCAAAAAAAAAAAAAAAAAAAAAAGGACATATATTGAGTGCCTAGATACTAGAGACTGATATGCTTCATGTTGAAAACCCCACAGTTAGAATCATCCTCCATTATTAATTAAAGTTCTGTTGCTTTAATTAATAAGTCCCCAAGTTGCCAGGAGTATTTCTCCATGGGCTGCAGCCAAGAGCAAATGTCTACATGTGTTTGCTAGATAGTGATTGTTTCCCCCATTTTCTGTTCTCGTATAAGCACCCCCTCTCTTTCCAGTCTTTGTCCAGGAGGGTTACGTATGGTCAAACTCATTTACTTCTGAGGAAGGTGGGCACCTGTCTCAGGACTGGCCAATCAGCTCATTCCAACTCCCTGTTCATAGTGACTGGTACAGGGAAGGACATGTGATTCAAGATGGTCCAATGAGAGTTGTACCTGGAATTTTGGCTGGAAATATTGGGAAAGAGGCACTGTATTTTCACTGGTTTTGTCAAGTTAGTAAGATGTTACCTGGAGCTCATAACAGCCATCCTACTACTGAACTGGAAAGCCTTTCTGTTAAGGACTCTGCACCGCGGTGGGGAGAAAAACAGAAGCAGAAGAGCAACTGAGTCTTGATTTTATATAAAGACTTATTATTAAAACTCCCAGAAGCAGCCATTCCTGAGGCTAAATACTCTGTACTTTCCAGTCCTCAGAGTCAGTAAATTCTCTATAACTGGTTAATCAACATTTTTTCCCCCAAGTATGGTGTAGACAGACACCAGAGATTTGTGGTGGTTTTGCAGGGCATCAATTTCCCAGTGTCCTTTACTACTAGGTGGTGCCCTTGGTCTCTAGGATCCAAACCCCCCGTCCCTCACGGCATTAGGTCCAGAGGAGGTTACGGGGCACGCTGTTCCTGAGCCCCCTGCCGCTCCTGCCTGGGTGGGCTCCCTCCCCCTGACCCACACTTTGGTAAAGAGGCACGGTGTTCAACTCTCTTTGTTCCTCCGTTGGAGCCTGTCATATGTTTCATCCAAGAGTCTGACCCATGGAAGGAAACTTGGATCCCACTAACAGATAATCCACTTCATGATTTCCAGAGGAAATAGCATATTGAATTTCGCATCATCTTTTCCTTTTTTTTTTCAGTCGAACCCACCTGTACCACAACGTCTGTGGGGTTTTGTAGACCCCTTGGCACCTGGTAATCTTGTTGTAGTACTCGGGTTACTTTTGGGCTCTGTCCAGCTGGCCCCAGATCTGTCATTATTGGGGAAAGTGTCATAAACCAGGGAGTTCCTACAAATGACTGAGGGAAAACATCATGGAAACAGCTACTCCAGGGGCTCAAACATAGTCAAGATGCCAAAACCTTGGTGGGCCTGCACTGGCCTGCGATGGGATGCAGGTCTGGGAAGGGCTTTGCGATGTGCCTGGAGCCGCAGAGGCCTCAAAGCTCACAGAGCCCAGGGCCGCTCGCTGATTCTCCCACCAGCCAGCAGTCCACATTCAGCCCAGTCGCAAATGGCCCAGGCTCAGACAATCTGGAGGCAACGTCCCATCCCACACTGGTCCCATCTTCCAGTTTTGTGGTCTGGGGCCCTCTCTGCAGAGTCCAAGTGGTCCAGGACCTCAGGTGGGGATAGGATAGCCCAGGACTCTCACTGCCTCTCATCTCATTCAGAGGGAAGGGGCTGCAAATGTTCCCCCTAATCGTGAGCTCACGTGCACGGGGCCTATTTTTAGGACAACAAATATAACCATCCTAGGCTCGCTATAGGAGGAGTGATTCGCTATAGCCTGGACTCTCCTCTCCTAGCAAAATCAGGGAGCCCAGGCTAGCGTCTCCTCCTGGCCCATCTCCTACTATATCCTTATTTCTCCCCAGGTACACTCTGATCTGCCATGTTACTATCTGGGGTGCCCAGTATAGGAGTTTCTAACGTCCAGCGAAAGCCTCCAGGTACTGTGGAGGCCAGGCCCCGCCTCCAAGTGGGCACTCCCATAAAACTTCAAGGTCTTTATGATTTGAATTGCAGCCTTAAAAAAGAGGCCATTTGCTCCAGGAGAAAGTCTGAACTTCTGCCTAATCAAGGATTTTTACCCACCAGTTGTGTCAACTAAGAAAGGATGGAAGTTAGAGCCAAGACAGAAATCTGAATTTTGACTAATGGGTGAGCCTAACAGTCCTCATCATTTGCAGGCTGCACTGCACAACTGCAGGGGGCACATTGACAGCACAGTCATCCTAAATTGGGACAGCTATCATGACTGCTTCTGGCAGATGGCAGAAAGTGAACTGAGGAAGGGGCATCTGTCCATTTTGGTGGGTCCCAGCCTAAAACTCTTACGTAACTCTTGACACACCAGATCAGAAGGGCTGTTTGAAGCACAGTGGTGGGAAATGTCTCCTCTTCATTTTTGGAAAGGACATGCACATTCCCTGGGACCCCTCTGCCACCCTGCCTCTCTGATGTGGCCTTCTTCTCCAGCCATCCCCACAGAGCAGTGTAGGCAACCAGCAAGGCCTCGGGATATCACTCCATAAATTCTCTTTTCATTGGAGGTCTAGCAGATAATAATTTAAAGAACTAGTCACTGCTTGCAATTAAGCACAGAGAAAATAGATCAGGCCCATAATTTATGTCTGTGCAAGGTTGGACTGGATTCGTAATTAATGTTTGCTCCTTTTAATGAAATACTCCAAAGGTCTGCACTTCTGTCATTCATGAAGGTAATTTTTCAATTGATTAGTAAAATAATACTTGAAAAGTAAATGCACCTGCTTCTTCCCCGAAATGTCTCAGTCAACCGGACACACTGGTTGGGAGGCTAAAAAAATACCACTCCAACCCAGTGGAGACCAGGCCCTGTGCCATCAGCATGCAGAGAGCCCAAGAAGGAGGCAAGAGGAAAAAGTAATTAGAGCAGCTGCAGTGACCAGAATTCCTGGGTGGCCCGGGGCTGCTGAGCAGCTGTGGCCATCCTGCCCAGCTCCCGCCTGTGATGGAGGGGGGTCAGGTGGGAATGCGCAGGGCCCAGGCACCAGAGCATCCTGGTCTGTACAGCTCTGGTCCCCACAGGGCACATCCCCCATCACCAGCCAGGTGGGTCACAGTGCCTAGTTTAGAGGCCACTGTTGTCACAGGGGAGTGGGCTGGCCTGGGCACTGGGTGGAGAGCTGGGCATAGAGATGCCATCCCCAAAGAATATCATCTTCATTCAGGAGTAACGAATCCCTGCTAAAACCTGCTTACCTCGCAAACCAGCATTTCTTAGTCATCGGTGGATAAAATGTTTGACTGGGACCTCATGTTGAAAATTGAAAGTGAATTTATTTTATATTCTATCAAATATAGACAATAAATGTCATATAGTCAAGTTAATTCTTAGAATACATAAGCATTACTTTGGAGGGTTATCTATGCAAAATCATTCAAAGACTGCATCAGTTTTCCAAAGTCCCTTCTTCAGCTTTGGCATTTAAAAGATTTGGCAATCAATTATTGAACATCAAATATTGACTTAGTCCTTCCCTGCTACAGAAGACAGTTCTTGTTCCAGCAGGTCATCGCTTGCCGGTGGCTGGGTCGGGGAGCCCAGGGATTCTGCAATCTCATATCCATAGACTGTGAAATCCTGTGCCTTTCAGAAGATCGGCGGCTTCTGTTTACAATTTATGTTTCACTGTTGAATGTCCAGCACTACAAACAGGGTGGCAACAGTGATGGGAAGAGACAGTGGGAGGGGCTGATTTTACAAGAAGCCAGCCCGTTAAGGACGGTCTCTGTGTCATTCTAGTGCCACTGCTCCAAAAGACACACTTGGAGAAGGATCCTGGAAAGACAGGGTGAGTTTCCAACTTACGCATCTTATTTCTGCTGGAGGGGAATCCGGGATGCTGACTCCGGTCGAGATTCCTATCCCTCTAACTCCTAGTTCATTCTCTAGCACCTGCCATAGGTCAGGCAGACAGTAGGAGGGCAATAAAAGACCTTCCCCATTTTTGAAATCAACTAAGAAAAACAATAGCTCCAGTGCTGTAATAATCGTTAGCTATTAATATTTTACCTTGATTGAGAAGGATAAAAATCTGAATTGTAGTTCTGGGCTTACCACTAACTTTGCCCAAGTCTCTGACCTCTTCAATCCTCACTCTCCTACTCTGTAAGGTAGAAAGAGGGGTGACAGTACAGGCTGCAACTGCCGGCCTTTTGCCTGTTTTTAGCTACAGACAAGTGCTGCTGGTCTGTGTGGTGTGAGCCTCCTTCCCCGCTCACTGGTCTCCCCAGCCCTGAGACCACCATTCACCAGAGAACCAGAGCTGTTGCTCATCTGATGTCTCTCTCTCAAAAAAAAAAAAAGAAAACGAAAGAAAAGGAAAACCAAAGATGGACCAAAAGGGCAGCATATTGCAAGAAAAATGAAATTTTTGTTTATTTACCTCGTAACCTCATTCATTGTGGCATCACCTGGCCAGACCTTGCAGACACTTGAGTCCTGCCCCCCTGGCAGTGCCTGTCTTAGAAAATGACCTTCCAGATGGAGCTCTCTCCCTCTGACTCTTCCCTGTCCAGCATAGGAGCCACTAGCCACATGTGACTATTTGGATTTAAATCAATTGAATTAAGTACAATTAAAAGTTCGGCTCCTCATTCATGCTAGCCAAATGTCAGGTGCCCAACAACCACTTATGGTTAGTGACTGGTGGCCCCTGTGTCCCCAGCAGGTGTTACAGGACACATCCAGCATCTCAGAAAGTTCTCTCTCACAGCACTGCCCTAAATGCCCCTGCAGACCCTCAGGCCCCAGTGCAATGCCCAACTGTCCCTTTCAACCAAGCTCTCAGCCTGTGGCAGGGTCCTGAGCTGCCAGGGCACAGTGACCCAGGGCTGGCCTCCCTCCTCCTCTGCTCCAGAGCCTTCCTCCAAGGAGACCAATCTCTATTTGCAGCTCCTTTTCTTCCTGTGAACAATGGGGAGTTCCAGGGACGGCAGGATCACTCTCTCCAGCACCTCCTTTCTGACTCCCTTAATAGGTGGAAATGCTTGATTATTTCAAATGAATATAATTACAAAATCCTCTACTTAGAGTAATGCTCCTCCTTTGTGGAAGCAGACATCTCCTTTCTCTCATTATCTCCTCTTTGAGAGGCACTTTGCTGCCTTGAAAATTGAGATTCAGGGTCCCGGCAGGAGGGTCCCTCCCCACCCTGCCGCGGGCAGAGCAACTTTGAGAGGACGCTCAGGGCCAGCTCAGTGGTGCTGGGTTCTTCCTAGGCAGGTGTGATGCTGCCAGAGGCTGTGTCTGGAGGGTGAGTGGCTGGCCTATAGCCCCTGGGAGCATTGTCAGCTTCGTTCTGGCTCCTCCCAACTGGACAGAGACATACTCGGCCACCACTTCCTCTGCCTCACTTACCATCCTCCACCCCTCCTCCGCGTCTCTGCCACAGCGCTGCCCCTCCTACCATGGGAGCCGACCCCTTGTCTGGCCCCAAAGCCCACACGCCCAGAGGCCTTGCAGCGTCAAATCTCTCTGGTCACCTTGTTGCTCAGATAGCACAGGCTGTGGGGTCAGACTGGCTTGAGTTCGAATCTTGACTCTAACACTGTGTAGTCTTTTGCCAAATTAAACAACTTTTTGGAGACTTTCTTTCTCCAACTCTAAAAAGGAGATTCTAATCAACATGCACAGTGAACTCCAGACTCACACCATGAGACTCCAGACCCTGGTCATAAGCGATGGAGTCCATATCGGGGATGTGACTCCTTTCCCCCTGATGCTTGAACTTGGAACAAGAGAGCATCAGGCAGCTGTGAGATGTCTCCACTGTCTGCAGCCATGTTCTCGCCAGGAGGAGAAAGTTGGTCAGGGGGGCATGAGCAAGAAAGATGCTCCTACACACCAAGAAGCCAGTTGTCAGCCAGGACCGCCATGTCCATTCCTGTCTACTCAGATAGGAGTAGAGAAGGGGCCCGGCTGGGGCTGGCTACATTATTAAAATCATGAGAGGCAGAGTATGAGCCCTTGGTTCCACTGTCCTCAATCCCAGATGTATCTCTGTCCTTCCACATCCTTGACCTTTCAGCACTTCCTGAATTCAGCCTCTCTGGGCTTCTGCTAGTTTGACTTCAATTTCTTCCCCTTGCAAGCCAAGAGCTCTGAGATCACAGCTAAGTGAACACCCACCCCCTACCCCCTTATTGCCAGCAAACGTGCACTGGGGCAATGCAGGGTTTATGAGCCTCTGGTCTACCCTCTACCTTCCCATTTCAAAGAAAACAAAAGTGATGCAGGGACTTCCCAGAGCCTTGCTGCAGACTGGTGGAACTCCAAGAACAGGTAAGGCTCACCTTGCACCACCTCCTAAGGAAAGCCCCTTTCCACATCCAGCATCTCTCCCTTTCCTCTCTCACATGCAAGGCAATTGCTGTCTGAATAGGGGCATTTTCTCCCCCAGCCAGAGCAAACTTCCTCTGGAGCAGACTCAGGCTCCAGGAAGATGCAGGCTCCATTCCCATGTTCAAGTGCACTACTGACCAAGCTTACCTCCACCCTCCCACCTCACCTCATTCCAGCAGCCATAGGGCCTCCTCCCTTCTGAGTCCACGTGCTAAGAGGGATATCTTCTGATTCAAGGGCACAGAACTGCACATTTGCAGAGCTATAAGCAGAGAAGGCCCAGCTGCCAGGAGGCCAGGTACTAGCCACATGCAGTCAGGCGTTCCCTCACCCTCATGCCTCCCTTCCAGACAACTTCTGCATGGACTATTCTTTTCCATCGGCACCTCCTTTGCATATATCTCAAATCTGGTGGCAGAGCCTTCCGGACACCCACTGACACCATGGCACAGAGCTTGGTGTGAGCCCAAGGACCGGTTTTGCGTATGATCCATGGCAGTGTGATTTGGGGACAGATCTGAGTTCAGGCCCCAAGTCAAGAAGTTGGTGCCATTACCCACTGGCTGTTCAGCCACTAACTAGCACTGACTGCACCCCCATGTGCACAGCTGTGTGAGGGAGACAAAGGGGACGGGACCCAGCCCCTAGGTGAGCCCAGACCTGGGAGGGGCATGTGTGTGAAGCACAGACACGCGGACGGCCCCGAGCAGGCCCAGGCTAAGTGTGGCTGGGGATCTGGGAGGGCTTCCTGCAGGAGTCTTCATTTAGCCAGGCCCAGCACGAGGCGGATTTGGATATTCATGGATGAGCTGGGGGTGAGGGGCAGGGACCCCTGGAAAAAGGAGTTCCACGAGCAACATGGAGGAAACCATCTTTCTCAGGGAGACTT
Organism: Perodicticus potto; assembly: GCA_963574655.1. Classification (NCBI taxonomy): domain Eukaryota; kingdom Metazoa; phylum Chordata; class Mammalia; order Primates; family Lorisidae; genus Perodicticus; species Perodicticus potto. The sequence continues at coordinate 36,163 of CAUYRH010033695.1, read as the reverse complement.
GAGTGCAGGAACAAGAGAAAATCTCTTGATCAAAGTTTATCTTGTCAGCAAACTGGGACGAGCTGCCCGAGAACTAATGAATTGTCATTCATTCCTTCACACGTGTTTTTGGAGCCTGGTGAAGCTGACCTTGAGACGATTGAGGCAGCTGTTGAAAACCAAATGGGTTACCATGCTGCTGTCGGCCCAAGACACAGTAAATCAGATGTGGCCCCTGTCCTAAAAGGCCAGGGACCACTAAACAAATAAATAAACAATAATCCAAACAGGATGGTGCTCTGAAGCTGACTGGAGGATGGTGCCCTGGCTGACCAGAGAAGGCCTCCCTGAGGATGGCACATTGGAAGCAACACTGGAAACTTCCAGGAGCCAGCCACCCAGAGACAGCGGGCAGAAGATTCCAGACAGACAGAAGAGCAGGCGCAAGTCTGAAGAAGGTGAACGGACGGGAGTCGCAGACCAAAGGCCCCATTGAGGGAGCGCAGTGGCGAGGGGTGCGAGGCAGAGGGGAGAGGACAGCAGGGCAGGTCACAGGTCACAGAGCCTTGTAGGCCACCAAGGGGTGGTGGATTTTATCCTGTGCTCTGCCCCGACGGGGAACAATTACGAAAGTTATGTAAGCACACATTTCTGCCTAGCAAGGGGTCAGCAAACAAACAGGGTCCACTATGTTCATACACCCCTCGAGCTAAGAATGGTTTTTCCGTTTTTTTCATGGTTTTCATGTAACCACCTCCCAACCTGCAAAGCCTAAAATATTTACTATGAGACTCTTTACAAAGTTTGTAGATCTCTGTCGTGGAATGACGCAGATGAGGAATTCCTCTCTAGAAAAGGGCAAAGATGTTTCTAATGACCAAGGGGAGGAAAACAACAAAAGAACCAAACAACATTTGGTTTAAAAAATAAAAAGACACCCTCACCAATTTCCCAATGTGTGTGGAGTGCAGAGAAGAACCGAGGGCCCTGCCCACTTCGTCCTCGGCCCCCTCCCACCTCCCAGCTCCTGGAAATCCAATTTCCTAGTTATGGTTGTGCTTATTAAAAGCATGACTGTGGTGGCTGTTTACCCCCAGATCTATTTCTGTCATAACTGTTTGTAATGGTTAGCCCTCAACAACTTAAACACTCCATACAAAATAATGTATCTCCAATAAACTGAAATATTAACCAATCATATGTAATGGTTCGTTTCCAACAAATGGAGAACTCGGGGTCCTCGGGGGCATCATATAAATTGAAAACCATATTGATGGACCAGCCAGCCTTCAAATTACACTTCGTGGAGATGAAAAAGCATAGGAAAAGTTCTCATTATGGCTCCCTGACATTAATTTGAGCATTTTTATATGTGTGTCCTATTAAGCACTTTAAGTGCTTTTTGATAATTGTGCTTTGTAGTTTTTACAGCACTTCAGCCTATTCCCAGTTCAATTTCCTCTTTTATCCGATGTTTGAAATATTGATTTCTGACAGATAAAAGCAAACCTTATAATCTCAGCAGCGTGCAATAAGTGAGTGGGACGAGGCTTCAGAATGCATCAGGGAATGGTCATATTTGAAACAGTCTTTGTTTTATTACATTTCGTCAACAGAATTTACTTACTGCTTGCTGATATTTATGTAAAAAGCCCAGCCGCGGAGAGGGCCGCGATATTGCCAATTTCAGCTCTACTCTTTGCATTTAGTAAGATAAAAGAAGCCTCTCCCTTGGAGCCCGGTGATTGCAGCGGCTTAAACTGCTGTCAGCTGGCTGCAAGTAACTGTGATTTATCTTCTTCAGATCGTGTCGTGGCGTGGCTGCAAACTTTTCTTTCAGTTTTGCATTAAAAACTGACAGCCCCTCAGGATGCTGAGAGCCTCCCCTCTTGGGCTTGCTCCAGCCCCCACGGAGACCTTTGGTCTGAGAGCATTGTGGGCTTCTTCTTTACACTGGACATGACCTTAAGGGTGCCATTCTCTGCACTTCCCCAAAAGTAGGTCGAGGACCCTTGAGGACATCAAGATTATTTCAGGGGCTGCACAAATTTCCCCCTCTATTTTAATGATTCTTTCACCAATTTATTTAGTTCAACCATTACGTACTGAACAGTGTTCTGGGCACTGGAGGGACAGAGCTGAACAGGGACACCCTTGTCTTGGTGTTGTGACACTCACATTCTAGAGCAGAGGCACTCAACAGCCAGGACGTGATTTTGCTCACTCCCCTGCAGGGGACATTTTTGCTTGTCACAACTAGCAAAACTAAAAAATAACGCTCAAGGGGGTGTTAGTGGTGTCTACAGAGGTCAGGGAAGCTGCTAACAGGACAGTCCCCATGACGAAGAATGATCTGGCCCCAAATGTCAATAAGAGCTGCTGTTGAGAAATCCTGTTCTAGTGGAAAGAGACAATTAACCCGTAAATGGGCAAGAAAAGAGCTGACGGTGATAAGGCAATAAGGAAAAAAATAGGGCAGCGATATGGAGACTGGGAAGCTACTTTCTACAGCGAGGTCAGGGAAGGCCTCTCCGAGGAGGTGACACTTAAACTTAGACCTAAATGATGACAAGGATGCATCCCAGGGATGGTCTGAGGTGGTACAGGCAGAGAGATCAGCAGCAGGAAAGAGCCTCTGAGGAGCAGAAGGAGGGCCAGTGTGGCTGGAGGTGGCCAGTGGGGGCCTGGGCCCAGCAGCAGCATGACAAGTGGCAGCAGAGAATAGGGGTGTGTTTTTAAGGCTGTGTTGACAGAACTTTGAAAGCAAGAATGGTTTAAGAGGAAGACAAAAGATTAAGGGATGATGCTGAAGTTTTGCCCCGCTGTAGACTGGTTTTAATGCGCATTAGAGTTACTGGTCAGGGTGAGGACACAGCACGTAAGTAAAGAAGCAAAAGTCATTAAGCAGAGCCGCATTAGGGGACATGTAACTGTCACAGTAGTTATGAAGGCGGCACTCACATGAGTGAGATTGGAACGCAGAAGCAGGGATTCTAGAGTCAGGGCCTGTTCTTCCCAGTATTTTCAGAAACATTTATAACCAAGGAAAGGCTGCCCAAGGACCCCACCAGGCCCCACCCAACACCACAGAGGACTGCAGGCACTCTGGGACCTCGTGGTCCCCAGCACGTGGCTGAGATCCGCCCATGTGTCATCACGTTCTCTTACTTGACCCCTGCTTCTTGATCACCTACCATGTGCCAGGCCCTGGGCCACACCCTGGAGACTCAGCAGACAACCTCCTTTCTAGCTACCGCTCTGGGCGGGTTTAAACCATACTAAGGATGCCAAATCCTTGACACACACTGTGCCCCTGGGATCCCAAGACTGTGGCAGACATTACTAATCAATCTAATTTCCCCTAAATTGGAATGCAGCCTCGGAATCCTTCTGCACACTGTATACCTAATGGGAATTACACCTATGATGACTCATTCCTTGATTGGATAACCCCCACCCCAAAGTTGAAAGGTAATATGAGACACTTGTCCTGCAAAGCTTGTAATGTTGTTCCTCAGATGACTAAGCTGTCAGAACAGGTGCCTCAGAGTGTGGTTAAGAGTCTCCAAACTTCCTGGCAGTGACTCCTTATCAGGCTGGGTGTTCAGTTTTCCCAGGGAGGAAGCCTTTCCCACCAGCCTTGGAGTTCCTGTTTGGTGATAGGGCTGGAGCAGGTGGTCTGGTGGCCTCTCGGCTATGACGTCCTCCAAAGGGAGTGGTTTCTCAAAGTGCTCCCTATAGCCACTAGGCCCTGCAAACAGACAGCCCCTGCCAGGAGCCAGAGGCCAACTCAGGGAGCAGGAGCTGCCCAGTTCAGCCAAAGCCATCCTCTCAACCCTCCCTCCGTAGTGGCCAGAGAAAGGAAGTCATAGGCCTGGAGCCACATCACCAAATCCCTGGAAGGCCCTGGCTCCAGCCTCCCACCCATGAAAGGATTCCCCTCCACGGCACCCCAAGTGGCTGTGCAGACCCAGCCGCATCCCTCCAGCGCCTGGGAGACTGCTGCCTTCATTCACTAAGAATGCTGTGGGCTGGGCATGGTGACCCATGCCTGTAACTCCAGATCTTTAGAAGTCTGAGGTAGGAGGATCGTTTGAGGCCAGGAATTTGAGACCAGCCTGGGCAACATAGTAAGACCCCATCTCTATAAGAAAGTTTTATTTAATTAGCAGGGCATGATGCCACACGCCTTTAGTCCACACTACTCCAGACACTGAGGCAGGAAGATCACTTGAACCCAAGAGTGTGAGGTTGTAGTGAGCTATAATTGTGTCATTGCACTCTAGCCCATCTGACAAAGTGAGACCCTACCTCTAGAAAAAAGGAATGATACCAATGAGTAATCTTGGGCAACCCAGAAAACACAATCTAATGTTAAATGGGAAAAAAACAAGCCAGACATCAAATGCATGTCACTGCATTTACACATAAATTCAAAATATATTAAAAGCACAGGGGTGTGTGTGGGAAGAATTCAAATGTAAAATATTATTCATAGTTGAACTCCAGTGATAAAAAGGTGAAACTTTCCTTTTCCAAGTTTTCTATAATGTCACTTTACTTTCATGATGAATGTAGTGCATTTCTGGGGTTTCTGCCAAACTGTTGGCCATGCCTCCTTCTTCTGGAAAAGGCATCCTGTTTTTCCTTCAATAATAATTTGGTGGGGGTAAGCCTGCCCCCACTGGCTTAGATGGGTGCACGCCCTGTGCACACTCCATCCCCCTGGCTCCAGGGGTTAGTTTATAGGTGGATCTACTTCTAGGATTTCTGCTAGAGCCATTAAGGAAGAGCTAAAAGTGGTGAGAATAAAAATCCAGAGCTAACGACAGCCATGTTAGCACCAAAAGAGGAGAACCTGCTGAAACTGGCTGGCCCAGAGCAGAGCAGAGCAGAGAGATGCAAGGACTGGGAAAGAAACCCTGATGCCACGGTGCACCTGTATCCAGCCTTCCTGATGCCCGTCTCGCCCTGCTGCTAACATAGACCCGTAAGTCCACTTTACTGTGTAAGTCAGCTTGAGGTGCAAATCTGTCACTTGCAGAAATCAGTTAAAAAAAAAACAAGCCCTGCATTCTCCCTTCATCTACTTTTAATCTCAGTTATGAGTTGTGGGAAGAAAAGTGCCTCTTCTCCTTTTAGACATTTGAAGGTGACTCTCAGCTACTTGTTTACCTTCCTCTGCCATTCTTCCAGCTCCACCACACAACTACACACACATGCCTGCCTGCACACACACCTACATGTACACACCTGCCTGCACACACACCTACATGTACACACCTGCATGCACACACACCTACATGTACGCACCTGCATGCACACACACCTACATGTACACACCTGCACGCACACATACTTCAGGCACACACACACACACCTACTTGCACACACTACCTGCATGTATACACACCTTCATGCACACACACACCTACATGCACACACACCTGTATGCACACACACCTACATGTACACACATGTACCTGAACACACACCTAAGTGCACACATACCTGCATGCACACACACATACCTGCACACACACATGCACACATAAGTACCTGCGCACACACCCACACGCACACAAGTACCTGCATGTACACACACTTATATGCACACACGTGTACCTGCACACACATGTGCCTGTATCATACACACCTACGTGCACACACACACCCCTACATACACACACACCTGCATGCATACACACATACCTACATTCAGACACATGTACCTGAACACACACCTAAATGCACACACACACACTTACATGCACACTTACGTACCTGCACACACACACCTGCATGCACACACACATACCTGCACACACACACACTTGCATGCACACACACAGAGTCTTCTCCAAGCTATAGTTCCCTTCACCGTGGATCCAGCCCCTCCTTTGAACCCTATTCCCTCAACATCATCAATTTCAGGCAATCTCTACTCAGCGCCCAGAGCACAGTGGTTACAGCGCCAGCAACATTCACTGAGGCTGGCCGGTTGGAACCCAGCCCAGGCCAGCTAAACAACAATGACAACTGCAACAACAACAAAAAAAATGCCTGTAGTCCCAGCTACTTGGGAGGCTGAGGCAAGAGAATCGCTTAAGCCCAAGAGTTTGAGGTTGCTGTGAGCTGTGACATCACTGCAGTCTACCCAGGGCAACATAGTGAGATTCTGTTTTAAAAAAGAAAAAGCCACATATAAAAAAGGGATCAGATGAAAGGAGAAGTTCAGTGAGAGCAAGACGCAAAAAGAGTCAAGATTCTGCCTCACCACGCAGTTAGGGAAGCTGGGCAGTTGGAGGCCACTTGGAATAAAACCCTCTCTCCAGGTCAAGGGTCTCCGACTGGCAGTCTGCTCCTGGACTCACACATATATTTCATTTGGCCCACACAGTGGTTCTAAATTATTTAACTGGAGAATGGCACATAGGAATCTAAAATGTCTGAGTCTTCTGACAAAAAGCTGGCACCACCGGACTCACATCCCGCAAGGTAACATGAGAGAGGGCCACCCCTTTAAGAACGGCAAGGGCACTCCTGTCCCCACTCCCCCAACACCCTGCCATCACTGACATTTGTCATCAGGCTTGCACTGATTTGTTTCCTGTGGAAGAGAGAGACTCCACTCTAACCCGCATTTATAGCAGGAAGCTGGCGTGGTGCACTGAACCTCTCGCTCTGGGAACCGCTGGTCCACCGCTGTGAACGCTGCGATGCTGGGCGTGGCCTGGGCGTGGCATGCAGAACTACTTTCCAGGTGGTCAAAGATCCCTGGTTAGGGGGTTTTACCGAAAGGAGACTCTGAGTGTGTTTTTCCTGGATGGTTTGTTTGGGTGAGATTCCATAATTCTCTGGCTCCTGGATTGCCGAATTACAAAAAAATTGCAGGATTCTCCTGGCCAAAAAAAAAAAAGAAAGAAAGAAAAGAAAAGCAAAAAAAGAACATGGAGAAACTTCAACATTCTAAGAAAATTTGGCTGGACAAAGATACCATCGACTCATTGCCTGCCTCCTGCTAATCTAACCATTTTCAAATTCCCCTTTGCAATTACTGCAATCAAGTTATTATCAATCATACTATCAATTGCTTGCCCCACTCTAGGATGTAGGTTAAATATTCTTGTGTCAGTGGAATGCTGCATCCTAGATTTTCATTGAAATCTAATGACTTTCATCTTCAAAGAAACTATTTGGAGCTAACGCTCCGTCCCCACCCCTGCTGGCTTAATTACAGCACTCATACATTTCGCGTTCTGAAGATAAACACTCTGTTCAGCATTTATCCCAGTGAGATGCTTTTCAAGGGGTAATGTTCCTAAAGTGCCCACTCCGGCAAGAGGATGGCTCATCACTCCAGCCTCTGAACACATTTCTGGTGTCTGGTGGAATGCAGCCAGGAGAATGTGCTGTCCTCCCAGCTGGTCGGCCTCCCTCAGGCTGGGTCCCTGGGCACACACTGCAAATAGTCACAAGGATAGTCTTGGTGATCTATGCCGGAAATAACAGGAAGTCATAAGCAGGCACTGATGAAAAGTGGACCATACAGGGTTGTTTAAGCAGTTTTACATTTTAATCCTTCCTCAATTTTTCCACCATTTATTGAGCATTCATTTAACAGGTTGGTGTCTGTAGAATCTGCCATGTGCCAAGTCCAGGGGGCACTTGATAAGACAGGAATCCTTCATACCATCCCATGTGCACGAATTTCACAGTCCAAAGGGAGAGGTCCAGGAGGTGTCCACAAACAAACCCAAATATTAATCAATCACTCTGAGGACCAGATCCATGAAAGGGAGAAGAGAGAAGCCCTCCACGGTGAAAAACTGCAGAAGGGATCATGTTTAGAGGGGCTGAGCAGAGAAGGAGTACCAATGGAGGTCTTCTGAGAAGCAGATGGAGGTCAAGACGGCCATGGATACACAGAGCTTTATTAGACAACATGCCCAAGAAGGATTAAGGACAAATGGACAAAAGGAGATGGGGAGAACCATCAGACCACAATACACATCTGACACCGGTAAAAGGAAGAGAAAGAAGGAAGGGTCAGGTGGGGACAGATACAGTCCTGAGAAGGGTCTGTCATTACTAAACAAAGCAGACACACACTGGCACCCACATGTGCTCGGGCACTGGCGAGGGACAACCCAAGATGCCATGGTGGATCCGAGGAGGTGGCAGCTAGGAACTTCCATTCCTCTACGCTTCCCACAGGTTCTCTTGCAGGGAGAGCTGAACAAGGCCCCTACATGGCCACCACAGCCCACCCCTTTGATACACAGATCCATTTCTCCATGTGTGTTCTGACAGCAACTCTTCCCATGGGCCTCTCTTCCTGAGGAGACAATTAGAAGGAGGAAGTTGGTGGATAAGGTGCAGCCCCCATCACTGCATTAGTCTCAGGACCATAAATAGCCCTCATCACCCCACTTTTCCACTACCCCTTCCAAATGTGCCCCACCCTTGGCAGGTCCTAACAACTTATTTGGGGTGTGACCCAATCCTTCATTGCTGAAGAGCCTCAGTCTTTAATAACCATACATTTTTGTGTTGGGGTTTCTCTGCGTGCCTCTTCACTGTTACAACAGGGAAGGGGAGTGGTAAGAGGCAGGTGACGGGCCACCTGAGTGCCACACTTACTCCTCTCCAGCTGTGCTGTGCGATAGCAGCCCTAGCCCTTCCTGTTGATGGGGTCAATTACCTTGGCCACAAGGTGACTCTTCTTACCTGCTGGTCCCTGAACACAGGTGTCTAAAGCACCCTGGGGGCAGCAGTAGCTTCTAATTCAGTGGAACTCTTGTTGTGACCCTTAGCAAGAGTGTGTCCTCTTTGGGAACCAGAACTTAATCCCAGCAGAACCCAGGGTTGGGAGAGTGCGAAGCACAGAGTTCCCTGTTGGGTCACTAGGAGTTAGTAATGTTAAGGGATGACTCCATCCCTTACATCCGGAGTCCATGTATTTTTCCTACTAGTGGCCCAGTGCCAGATAGAGACTCCGATACACTAAATACATTGTATTGTAGAGGATGGCATCTATCCTTGTCTCCACACAGGCACTTCAGGTGTGTGTTTGGAAAGCCATTCTAGCATTCTAGGAGGCCAGCTGTTTTTATGGTATGTACCCAAACAGGAGATCCCTCAGTCACTGGCTCAATCTTATACCTCCCTCACTCTGAAATGGGGCCCCTGGACAGATGCTACACTGTGTGGGATTCCATGGCTACGGATCAGGCATTCCGTAAGTCCCTGAATAACTGTGCTGGGAGACCCTGCTGGCAAGGAAGACTGAGCCATACCTACAAGAGGTATCCATCCCTATGAACTTAAACCACTGGTCCCTCCAGAATGAAAGGGGCCCAATGCAGTCACCTTGCCACAAAGTAGCCATTGGTCTCCTTGAGACATAGTACCATATCAAGGGACTCAGTGTTGGTCCATGATGCTGGCAACTTAGACCTTCAGGGGCAGTAGTAACTAAATTGCCCTTTCTAAGTGCAAGTGCATGATGTTGGAGCTATACCAACATCATCTCTATAATCATAGCCATTCTGTTCACTTGTCCATTCTGCCAATTCTGAGGTGGCCAGTAATGATGAAGAGTGGTCAAGGGCAACTGGCTGAGTCATGATGTCCACTTAGTTATTCAGTGCCTCTTCTGTGCTGGGTAGCTCCAGGTGAGACTTAAGGTGTGATCCAAAAATCTTTAAAGTTTATCTTAACTCCTATATGTCCATCCACATATTTCAGCCCCTGACAACTTTCTGTCTTATCCTCTAGTTTTTTCTTTCCCAGACCTTCACCAGGCAGGCAAGCTGTGACCCTTTATCCAGGAATCTCTCTACATTCTCAACTCAGGCCACTTCTCTTTCCTTTGAAAGGTAATATTTCTGGGTATAGAATTTTAAGTTGACACTTTCTTTTCTTTTGATTCTTTTAAGTATTGCCAATATCTTCCCACTCGCATTGTTGCCAACAAAATATTCCCTGCCACCTTATCTTCATCTGTATATATCTTTTCTTCTCCCTCTGACTTCTTTTAACATTTCCTTTTTATAAGTGACTTTGAGTAGTTTGATTATAATGTGCCTTGGTATGGAGTTCTCTGTGTTTCTTGTGTTTGCATTTTATCAAGTTTTTAGATCTATGGGCTTATGGTTTTCATCATATTTGGGAAATACTTTAGACATTATTCAAAAACAATGTGGTCCTTCCTCTTCCTTCTCTCTTTGAGTACTCCACGTATATTACATCACATGAAGTTGTCCCACAGTTCACGTCTGTGTTTTGTCATTGTTATCTTTTCTCTGTGTGTTTTGGCTTAGATAATTTCTACTGCTTTGTCTTCACATTCATTAATCTTTTCTTCTGCAATATCTAATCTGCCATTAATCACAAGCAATGCATTTTTCATTTCACACATTGTATGGTGGGTTTTAAAAATTGAATTTGGGCTATTTTTTATATTGTCATAATACTACTTCACTTTTTAAGTAATGGAATTTGGTTATATTATTTATTTTAATATCTTTGATAATTCCAATTTCTGTGTCAGTTCTGGTTAATTTCATTTGATTGATTTATCTCTTCATTGTGGAGATTATTTTCATGTTTTTTCCATGCTTGGTAATTTTTTAGTGAATGCAAAACATGGTGAGTTTTACTATATTATATGATTAATATTTTTATATTACTGAAAATATTACTGAGCTTTGTTTTGGATATAGTTACTTGGAAACAGTTTCATCTTTGGGGGATTACTTTTACTATTTATCAGGTGGGACCAGAGTCATGGTCAGTGTAGGGCTAATAATTCCACGCTGCAAAGTCAAGACACTTCTACATATTCTACGCAACGCCTTATGAATCATGAGGTTTTCCATTATGACTAGTGAAAATAAGCACTATTCCCAGCCTTGTGTCAGGTTGAAGTATTATTTTCTACAATCCTTTCCAATGGTTCTATCCCCAGCTTTGGGTAGCTTCCTCACACACAGGTACTTACCAGTTCTCTGCTGAAGACTGAGGGAGCCTTTCTATAGATATCCAGAGTTTTCGCTCTGCTCATCTTCTTTCTCTTCCGTACTCCCTTAGCTGACTTTGTCACCCTAGACTCTCAACTCTGCCTTCTCAATGCAGGGATATACCCTTCCTGTAATATGACCTGGAAATTCTCTCAGGACAATGAGCTGGAGCAATTACAGGGCTCTCTTCAATTGGTTCTCATTTTGTAAGGATCATTCTTCATTGCCTGAAGTTCAATGTCTTAAAAAACAATGTTTAATGTTTCATCTATTTTGTCCATATTTGGTAGTTTCAGGTACAAGAGCAAAGCTGAAACTTGCTACTTCATCCTGACTAGAATCAGAAGTTCTCCAGATATGTTTCTTTCTATTTGCCTTCTATTTATGACTAATTTCCCTCTAGGGCACCGGGCTCTATTATTCATCTTCTCTCTTCCTGGCAGGTCAAGCCACCATGGCAGTCCTTCTGACCTTGCTAGGCTTTATGCTAAATGTAGCCCCTGGTTTCTAAGGCACAAGGAAGCCATCACCCCCATGGCCCAGTTCTGCAGCCACCTCTCCTACCAGCAGCCATCACCTGCAGAGTAGAGCCAGCACTGAATCACATAGGATGCTGGTGCTTCTCTCACCAGTGTAACCCCTTCACCATGGAACTCTCACCTTGAACCCAGGTAAAGAAGGAGTAACCCTGCTACCCCATCCTGGGAGATCCTCAAAGACTCAACTACTCGAGAGAAATTAATTTAGGGGCAATGACCCTTTATGTCAAAAATAAATAAATAGAATGGGAATTCTTGTATATACTCCATTCCTGCTTGTTCTCCTTGAATGTTAGATGGGAAAGGTGCTTGGAATCTATTCCCATTTGCCCAACTGTTTCAAGGAGCCCAGGGTTTGGCAGAGGCACCCTTACATTGCCATGGGGCTGCAAATAAAGCTCTGGGCTTCCCACTCAAAGTTCTGCATTTATCATTGGTTTTACATCATCTCTTTAGCATAACTGGACTTCATGTAAAGTTTCATCTCCTCCCTTATAGTAGGACCAGAGCTGGGAAGTTTCCAAGAAGTCCTTTGGTGCAGAAGAGGGAATGTCAGCAGTCTGGGAGCACCAGCCTCTTGACCCATTTCATAACTAGATAAACTGATGCCAAGAAATGGTAATAATACACCCACTGGCAGAATCTCTTGATTCTTGTTTTGATTCTCTTTCTGAAGGTCAGAGTTTCCCAAAAATTATATACACCTGGCATGTTCAAAGTATGCTCCGAATGCTCCGAAGATAGCACTGGTCCCTAAACTGTTGCTTATTTGATTTGTGTCTAAATAAGTTCAGAATTGAAGGTAAATGTTTAAGAAATGTTATTGCACCATGGAATTGCCACAGTATCCAACTGAGTGACCGGCAGACTCACTACTTTGAACAGGATACAGAGCATTCAGGTGGCAAGGACATGTGGTGGAAGCTATGTAATAGCCTCAGGGAGTAGACCAGCTATCAAATTGACACTTGGTAAACAGAATTACAAAGGAAACTGGGCCCTCAGCACAGAGAGTTTGAGAAGTACTATGTCACATGGGTTTGAGTGGTACTTGAGAAAATTTAATTATGAGCATTTTTTAATAATTATTGTCATCCATCTATTTTAGAAAATATATAACTGGCCCACGACACCTGTGAGTTTTGGCTTAGCATAAAGCCAGAAGGGTCATGTAAGTGAAAATTTTAGGCAATCTAAAGAAAATTGTCAACAAAATGATTATACAGTTGGTACATGCGCAGATATAGACAACAAAAAAAAAAACCCTAAATAAAGGTAACATATGATAAGGGTGAGGTCCTAAATCTATTTGCTTAAATTAAAAGCAATTTTCATTTAAGAAAAATGCTTGGAAAGAAAGCTTGGACAGACAATACCATTTTCATTTTAATGTGTGGAGTATCTTTTCTTCTGTGACAGACTAGGGTATGAAGAATCTTAGGAGGTGAATGCTCTTGGTCTCTGTTTTGCAAAGAAAAAAACAGGTTCAGAAAGAGCAGGGGGCTCATCCTTGGCCATGTCAAGGCAAAGTAAGGGCTGTATGTCAGGCTGGTCTGGACCCTATTTGGTAAAAAGGAAAATTCCTGCCTCCAATTCTAGGAGAATCACTGTAATAAGAGAGTGTGTTAGGAGGAGTCTGGAATTTATCTCCACTTGCCAGAGGGCTAGATTCTGAAGACACACCCCAAAGGCACTAGAGAGCATCCCTCAGGGCAGCGCAGGACACATTCTCCCAGGTCTCAAACTAAAACACATCTACCTTGTCAGTCCCAATGATCAGCTGCTTCCAACCCAGGTCCCTCTTCTCTGTCTATCCCTTCCTCCCTCATTCTGCGCCCCCAACATCCCACTGGAGTGGCGACTCTTTTGATGAAGCTAAAAATTGCTTTATTTTTCACCACTAATTTGCCAACAAGCTCAGCCGTCAGTCCAGTTGGCCCGAAATGAAATTCTATAATTATACAAAAGCCCGGGTCAGTGACCTCCTGATTGCAATATCTTGTCTCTTTTGTCCCTTCTTTCCACCACTTGGCCCATGGGACAGAATTGCCTCGGCTCCTCCGGCAGCCTCCCGAATGAGGTGGTATTGGAAACTAGTGAGGCGTGGCCTCGCGGAGGTGTTCATAGCTTTGTAATAATTTACCCATTTTCATTTTGTTTTATTTCATTAACACCTGGGTCTCAGGGGAGAGCGCTATTGGGAAAGAGGGGAAAAACAAGTGATTTCAGTTGAAATGGAGTGGTGATCACGGCCTTGTCTTGCAATGCTGAGGAAGTATGAAATGCCAAGGGCGTCATGAGGTCTGCGTTTAGTGATGAAGGCGGCCTCTCCTCTGAGGCAGCCTCCCCTAAGAGGGGACTCCTTTGGTACTCCTCAGTCCTCAAGAGTCTCCTCTCTGTCTCATCTGATCGACACCAAGCATGTGCTCCTCATGGGTCCTTTTTTCTCAAAGAGCCAGCCTCACCTGCCCATCAGGCCAAGGTCCCCGGAGTGGCTGTATCCAGGCAGTATGGCTCAGTGGTTAAGGGCACGGACACTCAGAACTAGGTTCTAACCTACCTCCACCTGCTGCTTTCACAGGTGGAGGCCTTGAACATGGAGCTTCAACTCTATGAGCTTCGGTTCTTTTGCAATAAAGGGAGATGACAGTGTCTACCTCATAAGGTTGCTGCAAGGATCAGCTGGAATGCTGGGTGGGGCACACATTGTGAGTGCTCAGTGGAGGGAGAAATGACAGGAGTCCCGGCTTTCATCTTCACAAGTTGCTCCTTTTCTCCTCCTCTTTATCAGCACCATCTTCTTTGCCACCATCCTTATGAGGCCCTGCCTGGCCATCCTGGCCTCCCACATGCTGTCAGTCAACTGAATCCAGGCCCAGAGTGGAGGCCAAAATGCTTCCTGGCAGTCCTCATGGGGTGAAGAACCCAGTCTCCAGGCCCAGGTTCCTCCCAAGAGAGATTTTGATCTAACACAAACCACACTACTGACCTGCATGGCACAACCTTTTTCAAAGGCATAAGAACTCGGGTGGCTTGGTGACATCCAAGTGATGGGGGCAGACACTCCACTGGCCAATGGCATCTGGATGGTGAGAAAGCCCCTTGTAGCCAGGCTCAGTCTGAACACGGATTCTGTGCACTCTCCCAGTTCCCCGGGAGGCATTCCAGAGAGCCCAGGGCAAGGAGGCAAGACCCACTGGCATTCGAGCCCACGACAGTAGCAGGTAGCGGACAGGTGGAAACGTCACTGGAGGGTGGTAGGGGCTCCCAGAGGCCCCTGAAATCAACGAGGAGTGTTACACTCTACTTCCTTCCTCACAAGAGGGAGGTCAGTCTGTAAATGCAAGTATTCCACCGTTAGTAATAAGAAAGTAATGACAACTGTGGCTGGCATTTATTGAGCACCTATTGTGTACAGTCCTCTAAGTGCTGTTCACCCATCTTCATAAGTGGCTGCTATTACTGTCCCCATTTTGTAGAGGAGAAAACTCAGGCAGCAGGAGGTCAAGTCCTCGGTCTGAGCAGAAGGAAGACTCCATCTGCTCTGCCTGACCTGAGCCTTCCCATCACCAGCGGCTGGACAGCTCCAGCTGCTGCAAAACCCTTCAGTGTCTGGAACTAAATTCTTCCTCCCAGAACTTATCCCCTCAGCCCCGGATCTGCATCTGAAGTTCTCTCCACAGAAGTTAGCTTCCATCCAGTGAGACAGGTGGCTGCCTTCAGCTCCAAGTACCCTCTGTCCCAGTTCCCTGGCTCCAGACAGAATATGCCACTCACTGTGGCTCATGGGTCTTGCAGCAGGGAGCTCTCGCTACCCTGGCCATCCTCTCCTGGGCTGCCGCCCTACACAGGGGCACCCAATACGTACTTGGTACTCCTCAATCCTCCCGGTGGATGTGGTACTCCTCGGTCCCCCAGGTGCACGTGGTACTCCTTGGTCCCCCAGGTGGACTTGGTATTCCTCGGTCCTCCAGGTGGACGTGGTACTCCTCAGACCCCCAGGTGGACTTGGTACTTCTCAGTCCTTAGGGTGGACTTGGTACTCCTCAGTCCTCAGAGTGGACTTGTACTCCTCAGTACCCCGGGTGGATGTGGTACTCCTCAGTCCTCCTGGTAGACTTGGTACTCCTCAGTACCCCGGGTGGATGTGGTACTCCTCAGTCCTCCTGGTAGACTTGGTACTCCTCAGTACCCCGGGTGGATGTAGTACTCCTCAGTCCTCCTGGGTAGACGTGGTACTCCTCAGTACCCCGGGTGGATGTGGTACTCCTCAGTCCTCCTGGGTAGACGTGGTACTCCTCAGTACCCCGGGTGGATGTGGTACTCCTCCGTCCTCCTGGTGGACTTCGTACTCCTCAGTTCTCCTGGTGGACTTGGTACTCCTCAGTCCTCCTGGTGGACCCGGCACTCCTCGGTCCCCCAGGTGGACACAGTACTCCTCAGTTCTCCTGGTGGACTTGGTACTCCTCACTCTGCCTGGTGGACCCAGTACTCCTCGGTCCTCCAGGTGGACGTGGTACTCTTCAGTTCTCCACTAGATGTGGTACTCCTCGGTCCCCCGGGGTGGACCTGGTACTCCTTGGTCCCCCAGGTGGACCCAGTACTCCTCAGTCCTCTGGGTAGACGTGGTACTCCTCGGTCCCCCAGGTGGACGTGGTACTCCTCAGTCCTCCAGGTGGACTTGGTACTCATCAGTCCTCCGGGTGGATGTGGTACTCGTCGGTCCCCTGGGTGGACCTGGTACTCCTCGGTCCCCCAGTACTCCTCAGTCCTCCGGGTGGACTTGGTACTCCTCAGGCTGGGTGTCTGGAAGAGTGGAGAGAATGTCTTCCTCCCTCTGCTGCCAGCAGAGCTTGTTCTGAGCCCTGTTTCGGAGGGAGAAGGACATCCTCTCCACTCTTCCAGACACCCGGCCTCCAGCCTGGAATTGTTGGCTACATGGCTCTTAAATTTCTTCATGCCCCAGAATCCTCTAGGATCACCTGCAACTGCTCAGATTTCCAGACACTCAGACATTTCACGATAGGAGGACATGGTGAAGCTGATGAATCTGCATGTGTAAAAAGTGTCACGTGTGATTCCTCAGCTGAGAGGGTAGGAGTTGAGGGAATAGACAGAGATGGCCCTCAACTGTACTTTGAGAAGCCCAGCCTGGGATCCCAGCGCCTCCCTGGCCAGCCACCCACACGTGATGGCCAACTCCACTACCTGACTGTTCTCTCTGCACCCTGCTGCCCCCACTCCCAGATGTCCCCCACCTCCTGCATTGGTGGGTGAGTCACAACAATGCACCAGCTCACACAGCACTGTCTGTGAGGGGCCACTAAAAAACCCCAGGGCCAGAGTATGATCAGGTATCTACAGAAGACGACACTCTCTCTGCCCCAGTTCTCTTCTTTCTGTTGCTTTTTATTTTTTCACACCAGTTCATTCCTACCCAGGGACCATGGCACTTACTATTCTCTTCCTGAGATCTTTCCATGATTGGCTCCTTCTCACCACCAGCTCCCCGGGTAGATGTCCCTGGGCAGGTGACTGTTCTAGCATGTGGGTCTCTGCTACGTTCTTCTCCATAGCATGAAGATTTCTTATTTACATAGAAATCCTGGGTCTCTTGTTTCTCTCTGTACCTCAGTTTCATCATCTGTAAAGTGGGGATAATTTTAACTGTTGGGCTGATGGGATGATGAAATGAGTTCACATATGTAGAGCACTCAGGACAATGCCTAGCACACAGTAAACACCATGGAAGTGACAGTTCATTCTTTAAAGGAGGTCTGATAATGAAGTTTGTGAACTTGCTACTGTGCGCTTACATTGGCAGCACTGTATAAATAGCTCAGTAAGGTTGCATAACTTTGGTATATCAGTGTCTCACAGCTGTCGGTGTCAGCGTGTGGCAGTGTCTTGCTGAGAGTGACATTCATTATTGCTATTGCATGTTTTTGTGTGCCATCGCAAGAATGTTGGAGCTTGAGTTAAAGCAATGGACAAGCATTCATAAATTTTTTGTTAAACTTGGCAAGAGTAGAAGTGAATCAAGGTCATGTCAGTCCAAGTTTATGGGGATAAAGCCATGAAGTAAACAGCAGTCTACAAATGGGTTAAACATTTTTCTGAGTGTCACTGATGGAGAGAGGTCAGGGCGGCCAGTAAGGAGCAAAACTGACGAAAACTTTGCAGACATTTGTTGAATCAAGAGTCAACATTGTCGGCTGACTGTGAGAAGCATAGCAGACCAATAGAGAAACAGTTAGGAAAATCATAACTGAAAATCTTGACCAACAACTCATGGCTCTTGAGTCACAACAATACACCAGCTAACATAGCACTGTCTATGAGGGAGTTTTTAGCCAGTGGACAAATAACTGTATTGGAATACCCTCCCTGCTCACTTTTTTCTTTACCTAAAAGTAAACAAAAAATTAAAAGGACATCAAGTGTAATATGATAATAATTTTGATGGCCATTGCAGGAAGAGTTATAAAATTGTTTTGAAGGGTGGCCTAGGTACTGGCATCAGTGCACAGCTTCCCAAGGGGAGGACTTTGAAGGTGACCATAGTGACATCCAGCAATGAGGTAGGTAGAACTTCCTCTAGGATCAGTTTGCGAACTTAACTGTCGGACCTTGAATTTATATTATTGCTCTCAGAATCTAGACCGGCACCTCATACACAGTAGGCACCTGATATGCACTTCTGAATGAGCGCACAGTGGATAGATGAGCCAAGATGCAGAGATTCTGAAAAAGTCCCACCCTATCTGCTCCCCAAGACCCAGGCCAGCCCCTCCTTGTGGGCTATAATTACCCAATAACAAGAAACCCAGTTCCCGGGATTTCACACACAGCCCATTTTCCAAAGATGAAAAGCTCATTTGTTAATAACTACATAGCAATATCTAAAATTTTGGTTGTATTGTGAGGCTGGGTGCCTTCCCCATTCACCAATAATGACAGACCACTTAAAAAATAAATAACACGTATAATTTAAGCAACTAAAACAAACAGCAGTGTTGGCTTTCCCTGGGAAAATATATTCACTATTTCCTCGAGGCATCCCCATGGGTGCCCTGCCTCGGCCTCCCATGCTGAGATGCCTCCTCCCAGGCGGCCTGGGAGCAGAGTGCACAGAGCAATGGTGGGAAGGAGGCCTCATCCACAGCATCCCCGAGCCCCTTCCTGGAGAAGCCTGGGCTCGTTCTCCCCAAAGCTGGGAAGGGGGAAACTATCTTTGCCTTTCACCACCACACCTACTGTCTTTCCTGGCACCCTCTCCTCATAGGGATTCCAACCCAGATGCCTATGGGTATCTGGCGAAGCATACTTGCAAAGCAGGTGGGCATCGGAGGCAAGAGGGACTGGTGGGGCTTGTGGTACATTGAAAAGCAGATGTCCCTCCCATGGGGCACAAATGCCACCAATGAGTGCTAGGCAGGAACGCAGGCCTAGTTTTGCAAAATATCCTGACATTACAAAAAATGCCATCAATTTGGGTTTAAAATATTGGTCCTCTTAAGTATCTCAGAGGTCCTGTATTGTGGCCCCTGCTCCCTCTGATTTCATCTCTGACCTTTCTACACTTTCATTCATCCTAAGACCACATTGGTTTCTTTACTGTTCTTGGACCAAGCTAGGCACATTCTCACCTAAGGAAATTTGTGCTGAATATTTCCTCTGTCTAGAACATTCTTCTCCTGCGTAAATTCACAGTTCAGGTGGCCAACATGGATGGAACTGAATACACAGTGAGGAGGGCAACAGCCAAGAGGTCAGAGTGGGCCCCAGGCCAGCGGGTCATTAGTGAGGCAGGGGGAGGTTCTAACTTTGCAGGCCTGTTTTTGCCAGGCTATCGAGGGTGTTCACAGCATTTAGTGGGTAGGGGACCCCTGCGCCAGTGATGTACAGACAACCCCTCACACAAATTATCATCCACCAAACATCAAGGGAGGTGAAAAACCTAGAGAGAATGTTGGCAGCCTGGAATCTAACTATGTCATATTAAACCCAAAAGAGTTCTGGTTTGTTTTTGGTTTTTTGTTGCTATGTTTTGCACAATTTAGTTAAACGCTGAGCTTTCTGGGCCTGCTGCTTACACGTAGATCAAGGGAGGCTGTACCACTTTGTTGAGGGCTTTATCTGGAGTTAGCCACCTTCATGGGACCGACGGAGAGCCACACCCTCGGTGGCGCTGGGATCACCAACAGAGGACCTCTCGGAGGGCCTATGTGGGGGCTGGTCTAGAATATTTATATGCTGAGGCAACTGTTATTTGATTATGAATTAGTTTCCTTCTGATTCTCCTCTAGAATCTAGCTGGCATATTACACGGCTCATATGGGTTTATTTAAATTGTGTGTACAAATTAGTGTTATGCACGACTTTCATTTCAGCACAGTGTGGAGGCATTTCTATCATTTGTTATTTTACGAAGTAGAAAAAAAGGAGGCCAGGCCTGGTGTGCGTAAGTCCCTGGATGGGGAATTTTGGAGGACACCATCAGGGACTTGGGCTTTTCTTAGCTGGGCCTGAAGCCCTGGGAGGGTTTGGGGGAGAGGAGAGATTCAGTCCATGTGCACCTTTCTGGGGCCAATCTGGGCAGTGGGGGTGGCAGGTGCAGAAGCGAGGACACTTCTTAGGGGACAGTAGCAGAGGAGGTGTCCAGAATGGAGCTGAGAGCCCTGAGGATGGCGTGGAATTTAAGAGGAAGAGGACTCACAAGTAACTCCAAGGTATGGCTCTGAGGTACTGGTGGGGGTGGGGACGAAGTGGGCAATTTCGGAGGGAACTGAGGGAAGGAAATCTGTGTCTTGACTCGAATGTCCAACTGTGCCTCATGAAGAAAAAGAGCCCACCGGCTAAGGCCGGGAGTAAACACAACACTGCTGCTCCACCCCGCTCCTGCCACAGTCACTGGCAGGGTGGCATTATGGCGTGCGCATGAGACTTGGAGTCAGAACACCTGAATTTGAGTCCAAGTTTCAATACTGACCAGCAGTATGGCCCTGGGCATGTCAGCTACCTTATTCACTCTTGGTTTCCTTGCCCTGGAGGATAAGGTTAATAATAATACCCACCTTAGAGGGTGGGCACTACATAGAAAATGTCCCTTGCACTGATAGCACCATTGTTCTCCAGCTTCCACGCCTCTCAAAGCCCTCCGGCTAGCTCTGAGATTTCAGGGACACTCGGGCCAACTTTGTACTCATTTTTCAACTTATTTACACACTGTTTCTTCCCAGAGATACTTGAGATACCTTTCAAAAATACTCACACATGGCTTGGCACCCGTAGCTCAGTGGTTAGGGTGTCAGCCACATGCATTGGGACTGACGGGTTCTCATCTGGCCCAGGCCAGCTAAACAACAATGACAACAACCGCAACAACAAAAAGAATATCCAGGCATTTTGCCGGGCACCTGTAGTCCCAGCTACTTGGGAGGCTGAGGCAAGAGCATCACTTAAGCCCAAGAGTTTGAGGTTGCCGTGAGCTGTGATGCCACAGCACTCTACCAAGGGGCAACATAGTGAGACTCTGTCTCAAAAAGAAAAGAAATGCTCACACACACACACAAAGGAAGGGAAGAGAATTAAGAAGTAGAAAGAGACAAAATGAATTCTAGAACAAACAGAGCTTCCGTGACGAGGTACCGTCCTGGCACAAATGCCCCAACCCACAACACAGATAGGAAAGTCAGCTATTGCTATGTTAGGAAACCTCCCTAAAGTCTAAGGGCTTAAAACCCCATTTGTTACTCCTCACAGTTTTCTGGATAGTTCTGCTGATTGGAGCCAGGCTTGGGCTGGTCTGGCTGTGCAGGTTCATGGTTGTTGGCTGCTCCAGGATGGACTTGACAGGGACATTTGGGCCTGATTCTATGTGGTCTCTCAGCCTCCAGCAGGCCAGCCCGGGCTTGTTCACATGGTGACGGCAGGGGCCTCAGAGATAAGAAGCTCTTGGAAAGCCTCTTCCTCTAGGCTTAGAGCTGGACATCACCACTCCTGCCACTCCTGAAGGTTGGCAAAAACAAGTCACAAGGCCATCCCAGATTCCAGGCACAGGAAATGAACTCCGCTTCCTGGTGGGAGGAGTGAGGATTGCCACCAATTTTGCAATTTATCACGACAGAGTGCATAGTTGTAATTATCAGAGAAGAAACACAACAGTTTCTTGGAGAAAAATTGCTCTTCTTGACCAACTCAAAGAAATGTTCACAGGAGCAGACACCACCTTGGCCTCATTTTCTTCATAGCAAGAATCGTTTCTTGAGCACTTAGTATTAACATGTGCCAAACCCTGGAGTATGTCAGACTCATGTGCTTCAGCCCAGTGTGAGTCTTCATCGCAAAGTTTGGTCCGTGCACAGAGGAGCAGTTACTGCATTTCCATCTTTGTTTTTTCTGATTATTTTCCATTTGTGCTAAGTGATATCAATTTTCCTCTTATGCTAATAATATAAATTTCCTTTTGAATAATCAACTTAAATCTTTCAAACTGGGTACCTTTAAGGGAACATTAATTAAATGAATGACGGTATAGGCAGTGTGTGGCCATAGTTTGACTCACAGTTTGATTCATGAAGCTGCAGGCAATGGACTAAAATTTGGGAAACACACTGAATTCTCTTTTCATCCCTGAGATGTAACAATTACGATTTCCATTTTGCAGATGGGGAAACTAAGGGCAGAGGGCCCCACAAAGGCTCAGACCCAAGAAGGTGCCAGACGTGCAGGGCTGCTGTGGGTGAAAGTGCCCTGGTGACTTGTGATGGGAAGCTGGCAGAGGCCTGGTAGCATCTGTCACCAAATGAGACCCTGGGGCTTTCAGAGCCTTCCCCTACTCCCCTGCTCTGAGCTTCTGAGCATAATGAGGACTGCAGGCCAGGGCCCCAGAAAGACACATTCTTAGAATTCAAATCAAATGGAATTTGAATCAGAAAGTTCCCTGGAGACTCAAGCAAGGCATCAAGCTGACGTCTCTAAAAGACGTAAGTGCAAGCATGGCACTGGGATTGCTTTGCACCTGAGAAGCCAAGCACGCATGGCAGTGTGAATAAATAAGAGAAAAACAGACATGCTCCCAGAGCGGGCGGTGGGCGGACTGTTCCCGCTGCTGTTTTAAATGCACCTCCACTTCCAAAGAAAGGGTGTCCCCTAGAACCCACCCTGAAGCCAAGGGCCTGGGACCCAGTGAAGGGCAAAAGGGATGAGAGACAGGTGACTAGGCTTCCACGGCCCTCTCTGGCTCCCCACCTGGGCTCCAGGCCTTACAAGCATCTGGCCACTGATTCAGGGCTCCTGTGAAAGAGACCAACATCGTGAAATGCACTACATTTCCCTAAAACTCGCAGGTGGAAGTATCACACCAGGACCTCAGAAGGTGGCTGAGTTTGGAGACGGGGCCTTTTGAGGTCAATGGGGTGGGCCCTATCCAATGACTAAGTGTCTTTAGGACACAGACATAAAAGCAGAGTGACAACCACATGAAGACACTGTGAGAAGACGGCCACCTGCAAGCCGAGGAGAGTGGTCTCAGAAGATACCAACCCTGCTGGCGCCGTCCTGTCAGGCTTATGGCCTCCTGGACCATGAGAAGATAAACTTCTGTTGCTTAAGGCCCCAGGCTGTGGCATTTTGTTGTGGCTGCCCAGGCAGATGAACAACGAGTTTGTCCCCTTAGCAGCTGCCCTGGCCCTTTGCATCGTGTTTCCTGGTGTCTAGGTGCGTCTCTCCCTCTGTTCTTTCCTCGTGCCCTGTGGGGGAGCAGTGGATAAAGACCAGTGTGTCCTACGACACTCACACCAGAGTGCTCTAAGCAGGCTCAACTCAGAGGTGCCACATGGACACCTCAAAAGATAAAGAGTACCCTGGGAAGAGTACCCAGGGCTGTTGGCTGCGGTTAGGAGTCAGGTGGGAAGGCAATTTCTGTCTAAGGACCAAGACACATCAAGCACCAGAGCTTTCCTCCATTCATTCATTCATTTGTCCATGGATTCATTCGTTCACATGATAGAATAGCCTTGGTCCCACCTTCAGGGACTAAGGTTCTCCCTCCGGTCCCCGGCCAGCAAGGTGGTGGCTCTGAGGGGAGAGAAAATCAGAGTTGACGGAGGCCAGATGGTCAACAGTGTGGCTTTGGAGATTGAATCTGCCCTCGTAGGCTGTGTGGCCCCAGGCAAACCCTGAAACAGCAGGAGCCCTGGTTTCACCTGCCAGATGAGATCTATTGTGCACGGGGTTTTTGAGGATTAAATGAGATAACACAGGTACTTAAAACAGCATCCAGCACACAGCTAGTACTCAAAAAGAGTAGTTGTGTATTACTATTGCCTCCCCTAGGAGCATTTGCCCCGCCTGTCATTGTGCACTACTCAGGTTTTCTCCAACCACTGCAATGTCTCCCATCCCACCCCTCAGCCGGCCCACTCCCCACCTCCTCCAGGAGCACTGCCCCCTCCCCTGCAGCAGCGCTCCAGGCACCGGCAGCCCCAGCCCCACCACCCAGCTTCTGTGCTCTTTGATCTGGGCCTAGGCTCCACCCCCTTTCTGCTAGCTGGTCCTCCGTGCCCAGGCCCTTCCCAGCCTTTTGATGGGATTCAGCCCAGCTTCATTCTCTAAGGCAGTGGCTATCAACTGGAGGTGATTTTGCCCTTCCCCAGGGCATTTGTCAACGTCCAGAGACACTTCTGGTTGTCACAGCTGGGGAAGGGGGTTGTTATTGTTGTCTAGTGGGTCAGGCCAAGGAGGCTGCTAAATAACTTACCAGGCACTGGGCGATCCCCATAATAAAGGGTTAGCCGGCTCAGCACGTGCATAGTGCCCCGAGGTCGAGAAACCATGCTCGGGAGGCACCTGCTCTCCGCCAGAGAGCGTGAACTCCGGGATTCCGGGCGTTCAATTCTCAGGACAACAGCCATCACAGCTGGGCAGGCCTCTCCGCTGTGCAGCCTCCAGCACCTGGATCTGTCCTCTGAAGAGGGGCCCTCCCTGCCGCGCCTTGTCAGAGCATCGGCCATCCCTGCGGACTTGTATGAAGCAATTGACCTGTGACTAAGGCCAGCTGAGCTCGCCTTGTTCCCGCAGGGCAGGGACAATGACCGGTTAAGAGAGAGGCCAGGTCCTGGGGCACTGCAGCAGGCAGAGCTGGCTTGCGGGGGGGCGGAGAGAGAAACCAGAACAGGGAAGCTCCGAGAGTCCTAGGTGCTTGTGTGTTTGTGTGTTTGTGTAGGGTGAGTGGGGGAATGGGATGGGGAGTGGAGGGGCAGCACTAATGGTTACAATTAGTGCAACATGAACATCAGTATCCCTTTCCAGACGAGCAGCACATTAGGCCTCATGCTTATTCACACCCTTGATGAGATGCCTCCTCTGACTACATCAGAAACAGTTTCAGGTTCCCAAGTAATATCTCATGAAATTGACAGAGAAATCAGGAGATTTACCCAAGGTCACCCAACTAGCAGGTGGCAGGTACTCAGATGATCCTAATTATGATTTTTATTAAGCACTCATTCTGTGCCAGGCACAGTGAAAAGTGCCAGAAGTGGAGTTCATAACTTCTGGAGGTCCCAGTACCCCCCTCCAACCTTGAATTAACCCCTGGCCACGCCCCCTGAGCATCTGCCCCACCCACAGGGCGGAGGAGGCCTCTCACCGACCACCAGGCTCCACCCCCAGCACCTTGGATTGGACCATGCTGAAGGGGCGTGGTCTTCTCTCCCAAGGGAGCTGGTGAGACCCTCTCTTCCAATAACCCGACCTTAGGAAAGAGTGGTGCGCCAGGCAGGTGGTGATGTGCAGGGGATAGAAGGTCTTGAGGGAGCAGCATTCTCATTTGATGGGGTGCTCATAAACAAGAGCAGGCGGAGGTGAGGGAAGGATAAACCTGGCAAACTGGGCAGAGGCCCTCTTTGCGGAGAGGGAGGGGAATTTTTATGCCAGGAGCAGTTCATTCCTCCTGAGCACTTTGGGGAGGCAGTGGAGCGAGTACACGTCTCAGACCTGAGGGCCAGGAAGTTGGGTCCCCATCTTACCAGCGCTGTGCCCTGCCTATAGCCCCTGACGCTGTCAGGTCTGCTACACCAGATTTTTGACCAGATGTTTGAGAAAATGGTCGTATTCTCTCCTAAAACTCAAAGCCCTGCTCAGAGCCCTCCTAGAGCTTCCCAACACATTTAGAATGAAATATCAAGAGATTATCCTGGTCTGTAGGCCTGGCAGGAACTGGCTCCTGACCACTGTCCTGATCTCACCTTGAAACACTCTCTGCCTCACGCAGCTTCATCCCTCTATGCCTGTTCCCACCTCAGGGCCTTTAGACCTCTGGGTCCTGAAATATCCACAGGGCTCCTCCTCTCCCTGTGTTTGGGTGTTTAAGTCTCTGCCCTAACTTCACATGATTGGTGAGCTCCTTCCTCTATATCCTTCTTAATATAGATCCCTCCTGTCACCCCTCTTCCTGTCCATTTCCTCACCCTGTTACCCTGCTATATATCCTGCTACTTATCGAATGTATTTATTTGCTTATTTGATTTTGTTTGATCTCTCTACACTGGAATGTAGTCTGCTTTTGGCCTGCCCCTGGCACATGCTGGTTAGTAAACACAGTACTGGTTAGGGGAGGAACGGAGGTGCTAGGTTGCTTGGGTTCAAATCTTGGCTCTGACATATTGGACAAGTTATTTTCACTCTCCCTGTGCCAGCTTCTTCATATAGCAATAAATAAGAAAGCATTAATATCTATCTGGGCCAGGTGCAGTGGCTCACACCTGTAATCAATCCCAGGACTTTAGGAGCCAGAGGCAGGAAGACTGCTCAAGCCAGGAGTTCAAGACCAGGCTGGACAACCTTGTGAGACCACATCTCTACTTCCCCACCCCCCAAAAAAGTTAGCCAGGCACAGTGATGTACACCTGTAGTCCTAGCTATTTGGGAGGCTGAGGCAGAAGGATCACGTAAGCCAAGGAATTCAAGGCTGCAGTGTGCTACGACTGAGCCACTGCACTCCAGCTTGAATGTCAGAGTGAAACTCTGTCTCTACTGAAAAAAAAAAAAAAATAGAAAAACTAGTCTGGCCTAGTGATGCCTACCTACAGTCCCAGCTACTCAGGAGGCTGAGACAAGCCGATTTCTCAAGCCCAAGAGTTTGAGGCTGCTGTGAGCTACGATGACACCACACCACTCTGTCCAGGGTAACAGAGTGAGACTCTGTCTCAAAAAAAAGAAAAAAGAAAGAAACAATGTTAAAAAAAAAATAATAATACCTATCTGATAGGACTGTTGTGGTGCTCAGGTGAAATAATCTATGTAAAGTGCCTGGCAGATATCAACACTTAATAAATGGTAGCTATGTTTACCACTGGGATAATCATGGGGGCTTTATTTTTCCATCTGCAAAATGGGGTCATTGACAGAATCAAATAAAATAATGAGAGTAAAGTGGCACATAGCGCATCCTCTATAAAAATTAGTGGTTACTTTTAATTAACAGACACCCCCCCATCCATAAAGTGCTATCATCCCTGCTTACCCTAAGCACAGCCCCAGAGGGCCTGGAATCAGCATGGACCTAAGTAAGGCCCTGAAGTCAGTGGCTGAAGGACAGCTCCAGTTTAGCCCCTTCCATGCTCACTGCCTCTGCGCCAATGCCAGCACATTCTTTCCGAGAGTTTTCTCATCCTGCACATTCTGCAGCCACTGGTCTCCAGCAGACAAGCAGCCCCACATCCCCGCAAAACAGTCCCACCCGGCATCAGAACCCTGGCCGCTCCCCCTCCAAAGCCCAGACCACCAGGCTGAGCAGCCTCTGTGCAATGTTGCTCCTTATTAGGCATCATTAGGTACATAGTAATTATAATAATTATGTGCACTGCTTAGGCGACCATCCTCAGTAACAACCACTGCTATTCAGAAGTCATAATTGCCGCATTGAGATTTAAAATGAAGGCTAATTAGAAGTCAGTTGCTCCCCCCAACTCACAGCCCCCTACATAATCTTTGCATCCAAAATGCCCCATGACCACCGGCCATCCTTGATTAATCTGCAGAACCCAAAACAAACAATCTGGTCCACAGGGGAGCATGGATGTGCCTGTGGAATTAGGAGGGAACATGTGGATGCTTGGGAGAAGACTTGCGGGATGTCAAATCATTCTAAAAAGAAAAGGATTTGGGGGCAGAGGGTATCCGAAAAACTTAGGCTGGCAGATCAGGTTAAAGGCTGGTTATGTTGGTGTCTTGCCATGGTGCTGAGCACTTCCTTTCCGCTCTGTGAAGCTGGAGCAACTGGCCTAGAGATGTGTTGTGGAGGCACTTTGCAAAGTGTCGAGTGATGCTTTATAAGGGAGCGATAAATAAAACAGATGCAGGCAGAGCTGCTTTGATCAAGGTGAAATAAGAGGGTCTGGAGGCTGCTTTATCCCCCGCTCCAGCACCCTCTGAGATAGTCTGCCATCCCCTAGGTTTCCTGGAGACAGATTGGAAACTGCTGGTTTCGATGTTCTCTGAAGCTCTGTTTCTCGAAGTCAGTCCTACCTTGGAATAGGCAGATTCCAAACCCGCTGCTGCCCAAGTCCCACTCCAGCGGTTCTGCTTTCACTGGTCCAGGGGATCTCCTGAATAAGCAGGATTTTTTACATCTTTCCAGGAAATCCTAAAATGCAGCCAAGTTTGAGAAGCTCTGCTTTGTAGACTCTGACATCTCAACATTCAAAGGGTTTATGATCTTGCCCACTCAAACCCAAGGCTTCCCTTCTCTGGGCCTCGTTTTTCCCAGTCACCAAAATGAAAGCATGAGCCATGGCCCCTAAGGGCCTCCTAGTTCTAAGTCTCCTCCAGAAGGAGACCCCTCCAGAGCCTGGCATGCTGAGAGTGCTAAAGTATGAGCGAAAGCAAGGCAGTTTGGGTTCATTTTTCACTGCCAAATGTCATTTGTGTCTACTTTTGTGTGTGCCGCCCTGTCCCCATCTTACAAACGTAAGAATAAAAAAACGTAAGAAGTCAGCTAAATACTCTTTGCCCTAAGGCGTTGGTAGGGAGCCATCTATTGTAAATGAGAGAGTTAAACAGCAACACACACACACACAAAGGGGACACATCAAAGCCAGCTGCAGAAATGTTTTGAGGACTGAAGATGACTCAGGGAAGTCCTTAACAAAGGTTCAGGCCCATGGTGGCCCTCGGTAAGGGCAGCTCTTGTTACCGTTGCGTTCAAATACAGCATTTCCTCCAGCGTGCGGAGCAAAATGCTAAGAAGACACTCAGTCAAAAGACGGCCACCATGCCAACTAAGCATGAAGAGCATGGACCCCACAGAGTGGGGTGTCACAGTGCAAATGAAAATCATCTTGGCTCTGAGAAGCCCTGCAATCAGCAATACCGTTTCATTCTATTTGACCCAGAGTCCCCAAAGCCCCCTGAACATAGACCTCCACTAAGAAAGAATCCGCACAGTGAGTGATGCCCTTGGAGCAGAAAGAGACAGACAGGAGCACAGACAGACACCCAGCGAGTGAGTTCTAAGGGAGGGAGCCCTAATTTTGAGCAGCAGCTTTTGGCAGAATGTTGGTAACATTGCCACCCATTTGTCTGACTTGGCTTCAGGAAAGACCTCATTCTCACACAGTGCAGCAAGAAGTGAAGGCAAAACAGCGGGGCTTTTCAGGAATACAGGGGCCAGGTGTGGACAGCATGGCTCAGCAAGGGCCTGTCCACAGGGATGCAAAACTTGAAGTTGGTAGGAAGAGGAGACAGTGCAGATGAGAGTCAGACAGTGCAGTGAAGCTCCCTGCATCACTCCAGGAAGAAGAAATGGGTAGCAGACACTCACTTGGGTAAGCCGAGTATTTGCTGTGCATCCTTTTATTATTTTTATAAAGATAACAAAGGTTTTAAAGAAAAGAATCTTTAGGCAATCAAACAATGAACTGGACATTGCTACCACTTCATGAGGAAAGATGTCTTAGTGTAGCCAGCTACCTCAAAAAGCCTGGACTTCTCCCCTCTTACCCTGGATAGCCAGTCTCCCAAGTTCTTTCCTGGGATGAAATCAAAGCGGCAGTGGCAGTGAGCACAGAACTTTCTGAATGGTGGTGTTTTTCTCTGCAAGGAATCTAACTCCCTGGAGGAATCCAGCCATGAAGTAGAATTCTTCTAGAGTGTGAATATCTTCAGCTATGGTTCAAACATTTTGATCCCCTCCAGAAATTCAGACTAAAACTTAATTCCCAATGCAACAGGCAAGGCCTTTTGGGAAGTGTTTAGGTCACGAGGGCCTGACTTTCATGAAGAGATTAATGTCTTTTTAAAAAGGCTCAGCAGAGAGGGTTTGGCCCTTATTTTGCCCTCCCACCTTCTTCCATGTGAAGACACAGCATTCAAGGTGCCATCTTGGAAGCAGAGAGCAAATGTTCTTATGTCTTGATCTTGGACTTCCCAGCCTCCAGAACTGTAATAAATTTCTATTCTTTGTAAATTATTCAGTCTAAAGTATTCTGTCATAGCAGCAGAAATGGACTAAGATACATTTCCAGCCTACAAATACCCCAGAGAGCTTCTAATGCAGCTTTGCACAAGAGCCCAGAATGAGCTTTCTCTTACCCTATCTTTCAAGTGCTGCCATGGTAGCTCAAGTGAGCTACAGCTCTGCAAGACCAGAAGGAAAAACACAGGTAATACATAGACAGCACATGCTATATGCTAAGCACTCTTCTAAGCACCATACATATATTATCTCATTTAACCTTCAGTATAACCTTATCACTTGGGTACCATTATTATCCCCATTTTGCAGATGATGAAACTGAGGCAGGGGAAATTAGGCAAGTTGCCTTTTTACACAGCTGGAAAGTGTTAGGGAACACAATGTAGAAGACTTTTCACTTTCCCAAATTCTTCTCTCGGGTACTTCATCAGCCTGGCTCCAGATTTTCAAGGCATCACACTGAAGTAGAGGGGGGCAGTGCTTAAATGATAGGACCCAGAAGTTTTTGTTGGGATCCATCCCACAAAGATTCTTGACCAATAGATGCGCTATTCACGTGCACAGCAAGTATCTGGGAGGATAGCTGAGACCTGCCACTGAAGGCTGAGAAATGAATAAATAAAAGTTAAAGATAGACCTCAAAATTCCCTCAGAATAGGGAATTTTGGCTCAGTCAGAATGAAAAGAACCTTACTAAGCATCTCAGGCATTCAACTACAAAATCAGAAAGTCTATGTATAAAAAGTAAGTACCACATTCTAGAGTAAGGGCCATGTCCTAACACTAAGGAAGAGACCTAAATAGAACTAACAAAAAATAAAATTCAGCCTAACAGAATCAAGACTCCACCAGTAATGTAGCTGCCTGCCAGAACCAGACTCAACATCATTTAAAACCAGAATATTTGGAATACAACAAAAATTGCTACACACACAAAAGAGTAGGAAAAAGTGACCCAAAACCAAGAAAAGAGCAGATAACAATGAGGTGTGCAGAAGCAGGAATGAACATCTACAGACTTTAAAACAGCTATTATAAATATCTTACATAATTTAAAGGAAAACATGGATGTATTTGAGGACTTTCAAATACAATTACAGAAGAACCAAATAGAAATTCTAGAACTAAGATGTCTAATATCAGAAATGAAATGTTTACTAGATGGCCTTAGAATCAGATTGGATACTGTAAAAAAAAACAAACAAACAAAACCAATAAGCCTAAAGATAGAAAGTACCCATCTGAAGGACAGAGAGAAAAGAAAAAATACTAAAAAGATTAACTAAGACTCACCAACTGTGGAATAACATTAAGTAGGTTAGACTACTGAAATGGTTAGACAGATAGTATTGGAATCCCATAGGGATAAAGGAGGAAAAAATAGGGAAGAAAAAATATTTGAAGGAATATTTCCCAAATTTCATGAAAAAACCAGCTGAGAGATCCAAGAAGCTCAGCAGACTCCAAAAGTAAATGTGATAAATATAAAGAAAATTATCCCTCAGTATTTTCTAGTTAAAACGCTTTCAAACAATAAAAGTAAAAGATAAGCCTCCAACTCTAGGATTAGAGGAATGAACCGCCACTCTCGGCACAAAGATAGATTAAAAAGACGTCAGAGAAAAGATACCAATACACACAAAAGAATAATATGATTGAAGGGCAATTTCATCAAAAATGGAGACGGGGAAGAATGATATCTTTAAGGCGCTAAAAAGGAAAAAAAACCTATAAATACATAATCACATAACCAGAAAAAATATTGTTTAAAACTAAAGGTGACATGAAGACACTTTCAGATAAACAAAAGCTGAGAGAATTATTGTCAGCAGTCTTGTACCACAATAGAAAAAAACATGCTTTTAAAAGTTCTTAAGGCTGAGGGGTAATTAAGGCAGATGAAAATTTGGATTTTGAGGAAAAATGAAGAGCACTAGAAATAGTCAATGTGTATATATTTATAAATCATTACCACTTACCTCTCCAGTTGTGAAAAATACAACTAACTTATTTAAAGCAAAAACAATAGCACTGTTTTGTGGAATTATATCATATATAGAAATATTACATATGAAAACATAAGGAACATGGAAGAGAAATGGAATTGCAGTGTTATAAGATTCTTAAATTTTAGGTGAAATGGTAGAATATTAATTCTAGGTAGACAATGATGAGAATAGTAAAATATAAAGAGATACAGATAAAAATAGAAGGCAGGGGCAGAGCTGGATGGGTGACTGGAAGCAGCTTCTGAAAGAGGCTCCTGTCCAAAAGGAAAAGTAACCTCCAGAAACTGCGCAATTAAGCTGAAGACTGGGAGCTCAGCCGAGAGAGAGAAGTGATAACTGTAGGTCACCTCTGCTGAGGCAAGCTGAGACTCCAAGAGAGCAAGCGTCAGGTACAAAATTCATCTGAAAGGAAAAACGTCCGTCCCCTCCCCCAAGAAAGCTGTGGATTTTTTGCTTTTCTGTTTCCTTTCTTTTTTCTCTTCATTTGTTCCCGTGGGTTTTCTACAGACAAGCAGTGAACTGTGGAACTCTTGTCTCACCCCATGGAAGAGTACTGTGGGAAGTGGGGTCTGTTTCCTCCAGAGCAACCCTGATGTGACTCTGAACACTCTCTTGCTAGGCAGAAAAATTGAACTAAAATTTTCTCCACCATTATGAATTATAGTACACCCTTCCCCCCTTATCTGATGAACGAGGAGCCTAACCCCTGCTAAGACTGAAGGATGAGGTTCTTGAGCAGCACCCCCCACCTGGCGGAACAAGCAGCCCACAGGCAAAAGACTCCAGGGGGATCATGGAGATACTGCCTCCCTATAGCCAGGGAATCGGCCGGTGACCACGTGGCTCCATGTACCACGACTGAAGCCCACCTGGCCGTCGCTGACCTGCCTCTGGCCAGGGACGACCCCAGCCACCCCACAGGCCTGCACCCAGCACCTGCGGGGCCTCCGCAGGCCTGTCTCTGGCCAGGAACTCCCCCAGCAACTGCACGGCCCTGAGCCCTGAGCCTGCTGGGCCTCTGCAGGTCTGCCTTCTGTCAGAGACTCCACTGGGGACCTCCAGGCCTCTGCAGACCCACCCCTGGCCAGGAACTCCCCTGATGACCACGGGGCACTTGCTGGGCCTCCGCAGGTCCACCCTCAGCCAGGGACTCCCTCGGTGACAGAGCAGGCCTGCACCTGGCACCTGCAGGGCCTCTGCAGGCCCACCTGCAGCCAGGGACTCTGCCGGTGCAGCCAGCCTGCTGCAGGTCCACCCCCGGCCAGGAACTCTCCCAGCAACTGCACAGACCTGTGTCATACACTTGCCGGAACATCCACAAGCTCACCTTCTGCCAAGGACTCTGCAGGTGACTGCCAGGCCTCTGCAGGCCTGCCCCCAGCCAGGGACTCCCCTGGCAACTGTGCAGGCCTGTGCCTGGCACCCCCAGGGCCTCTGAAGACCCTGCCCTGGCCAGAAACTCCTACGGCAACCATGCGGCTCTGCACCACGTGCCTGCCAGCCCTCAGCACACCTGCCTCCAGTCAGGGACTCCAGGAGCTGTGCAACATGCATCCTCCATCCTGTACCCTCTCTGCCTCTGAACCAGACCCACCTGTCTAGCCAGGGACTCCAGAATCCATGGGACCAGGGACCTCCCACTGGAGCCCTCCCTGCCTCTGCGTGGAGCCCCCTTCCTGGCCAGAGACTGCTGGAGCTGTGGGCTCTCTTTGCCAAAGTCACTGGGTGCCTGGCACTCCCAGAACCTTGTGCACCATCCCCCATCCTGCTGCTAGATCTGGGGATTCCACACTCCAGAGCTGCTCCCACAGAACTCCCTGGTTGGGGCAGTCCCAGAGGAACTACACAGGGTCACTCCCTACAAAGTTCCAGCAACAATAGAGTGATCCCGCCGGGGTGTAATCTTGGAGAGACACCTTCCGAACTCTGAGGATGGCCAGAGGCAATGAGGAAAAACAATCATGAGGCAGAATTAATGGAAAAACTCTGGCAAAATGAAAAATCAGGGTAGATCAACTCCTCCAAGGAATGACAAGGCAGACACAGCACAAGATCCCTTGCATAGGCAAGTGGCTAAGATGTCAGAAATCGAATTCAGAATCTGGATAGCAAATAAGATCAGTGGAATGGAGGAAAAGATGGAATTAGAATTTCAAGCAGTAATCCAAAAGATGACCCAAAAGATGTCTCAAGTGTTCAACAAATTCAAAGACAAAATGATCAAAGATTTTGACACATTGACACAAGAAGTTGCAGCCCTCAAAGATCTGAGAAATACAGTAGAATCCCTCAGTAAAGAATGGAGCATGCAGAAGAAAGGATTTCTGACATGGAAGACAAAGCTTTGAAAGCTCCCAAACCTCCAAAGAGGAAGAGAAATGGAAGGCAAAAACAGATCACTCTCTCAGAGAGCTCTGGGATAATTCAAAGAAAACTAATATTCACCTCATAGGGATCCCTGAAAGTGATGAAGCGGCTTCACAAGACACAGAGTCTCTTCTTCATGAGATTATGAAAGAGAACTTTACAGACATGCCAAGAGATTCTGAAATTCAGATAGCAGACAGTTTCAGAACTCCAGCATGACGCAACCTGATAAGACATCCCCCAGGCACATCATAATCAATTTTATGAACGTTAATATGAAGGAGAAAATTCTGAAAGCACCCAGGCATAAAAAAACCATTACCTACAAAAGGAAGAACATAAGAATAACTGCAGATCTCTCTGTCAGTGACTTTTAATCTCCTAAAACAAAATAACTTTCAACCTAGGATCCTGTGCACAGCTAAACTGAGTTTCATTTATAATGGAGAAATTAAATACTTTAATGACATCCACATGTTGAAGAAATTTGCCATAACTAAACCAACCTTCCAGGATATTCTCAGACCTATCTTCCATAATGGTCAGCATAATCCTCCACCACAAAAGTAAACCCACTCAGAATCTTTAGATCAAATTCCACGTCCACAGTCACCAAAGGATTAAAAATGTCCACCCGACTTTCGAAAGGTTTATCAATATTCTCAATTAATGTGAATGGCTTAAATCGTCCTTTAAAGAGGCACAGGTTGGCTGACCGGATACAAAAACTCAGGCCAGATATCTGCTGCATAAAAGACTCTCATATTACCTTAAAAGATAAATATAGACTCAAGGTGATGAAATGGTCATCTATACTCCAGGCAAATGGAAAGCAGAAAAAAGCAGGTGTTGCAATCCTATTCACAGATACAGTAGGCTTTAAACCAACCAAAATATGGAAGGATAAGGATGGACACTTCGTATTTGTTAAAGGTAACACTCAATATGATGACATTTCAATTATTAATATTTAAGCACCCAACCAGATTGTGCCTCAATTTATAAGACAAACTCTAACAGACATGAGCAACTTGATTTCCTCCAGCTGCATAATAGTCGGAGACTTTAACACCCCTCTAGCAGTGTTGGATAGATCCTCCAAAAAGAAGCTAAGCAAAGAAATTTTAAATTTAAACTTAACCATTCAACATCTGCATTTAACAGACATCTACAGAACATTTCATCCCAACAAAACTGAATACACATTCTTCTCATCAGCCCACAGAACATACTCCAAAATCGATCACATCCTAGGTCACAAGTCTAACCTCAGCAAAAATTAAAAAATAGAAATTATTCCTTGCATCTTCTCAGATCATCATGGAATAAAAGTTGAACTTGATAACAACAGGAATCTGCATACTCATACAAAAACATGGAAGCTAAATAATCTTATGCTGAAGGATAGATGGGTCATAGATGAGATTAAGAAGGAAATTACCACATTTTTGGAACAAAGTGACAGTGAAGACACAAATTATCAGAACCTCTGGGAAATGGCAAAGGCAGTCCTAAGAGGGAAAGTTATAGCACTGCAAGCCTTCCTCAAGAAAACGGAAAGAGAGGAAGTTAACAACTTAATGGGATATCTTAAGCAACTGGAGAAGGAAGAACATTTCAACTGCAAACCCAGCAGAAGAAAAGAAATAACCAAAATTAGAGCAGAATTAAATGAAATTGAAAACAAAAGAATTATACAACAGATAAATAAATTAAAAAGTTGGTTTTTTGAAAAGGCCAATAAAATAGATAAACCTTTTGCGA